>VZTT01037373.1:16157-29783 GCA_013400855.1 Buphagus erythrorhynchus | reverse complement strand
ATGTGTTCGGTGAAGGGCTCAGTGTATGTGTTCGGTGAAGGGCTCAGCGCTGTGTGTTCAGTGAAGGGCTCAATGTATGTGTTCAGTGAAGGGCTCCTCCTGCCTGGGACCCGGCCATCCCCTGGCGTGGGAGCTGAGCCGCACATGCTGGGAAGTCAGAAGTAAGAGGAGTCCTTGAAAACACAAAGGAGCACATTGGGCATCTTACAAGATGAACAATGGAGTATGTGGGCCAATTACTGCAAAAAAAAGCAGCAAGTTGGTGCTTTTTAAAGACAGAATACAGAATAATATCTACATTTTGTTCTCAAAGCAGAGCTTAAGAGAGATCTAAATGATTCATGTCCCTTGCACTGGCTCTCTGCACAGGATTAAGTTTGACCCTGTTAGCATCCAGTCATTTATAATGAGAGCATTAAAAATCACCATTTATTGATTTGCATCTCTCGAGGGCCCACAAATGACCTCACGTTTCCTCTAAAACCAACTATTAAGCTCTTTGCAAAAAGAAAAAAAATATTTTATAATAAACACATTTCATATTACTGTGTGTATTTTTTTTCCCTAGGTAAATAATCCTGCTTTTCTCTGTTAGTAACAGTTTAGCTGATGTGTGTTTTACAGCTTCTTTTAAGCGCAGCAGTTCTGAATGACTAATAGGAGGGGATTTTTGGAGCTATGGAGCAGTCACAGACATAGCCTGCACAGCTGTTACCAGACACCCAGAGCTGGGGAGCTGAGACGGGAACAGTTTGCTCATCACTCCCACAGGATATTGATCCTGTCTCAGCATGGCAGGTGCAGCTGAATCCCTGAATCCTTTGAAAGCCTCAAATAGCTTTGGCCTCCAAGGTTCACCTGCCTTCCCCACACTGAGCTCAAGGAGAGCCCAACCCACGCTCTAAGAGGACAGATGGGTAAATGAGCATAACCTCGACTATACTTATAGCATCTCCAGCCACTCTGACTGGAGAAGGATGGGAAGTTTGCATCCTCAGAAACCTTTTTTCAGAGCTGGAGGAGAATCAACAGCAAACCTTCAGCTGAACAAGATCAGGCAATAGCTGCTGTGGGTTGCCTGCTACTGGATGGGCAATGGGAAAGGAAGGGTGGGTTACACCACTGGAGGAGGGTAAGGGTGGCTGTGTGCCATAAATGTGTTGTTGGGTGCCACTGCAGCTTGAGCAATTAATAGGAACAATGATCTTAAGTTATTCTGCTGTCACTGAAATACTTCTTTCATCTAGAAGATACCACACCATGGTTATAGGTATCTGTTACGTTTTTGTCACTAACATGACCAAGTAGAGACTATTCTGAGACAGCAGAGACCAAGTGTGGTGAGTTGGGGGAAGGGCACATGCAGAAAAATAACATATTTTTCTCCATTCTCTGTAAGGAGAGTTTGGATAGCATGGGCTGGCTGCTTCACTTACAGCCAGCTGTGAAGAGGTAAGGTGGTTTCCAGCTATCCCCAGTCTGACCTTTCCTTCCTCCAGATGTGAAGCTGAGATAATGACACTTTGTCCTTTTGAAGTGCTCTGAAATATGTGGCTTTCTGTTTAAGATCTAAATGTTATATATGGTTACATGCACTTGTAAATATAGGAAATTTGCCATAACTGTGAGCCTACAAAATTGTCACGTTCTGATTCATACTAGATGTAGTATTAAGCAGTTGTTATCTTCACCTCTGCTTTTCAGGTAAGCAGTTAGGCAATTCCAGCATGCCCATGTGTTTAAAATGGACCCCTTTTTCACTACTTGTTTTCTAAACATTTTGAATGAAAACCTTTGAATGTAAAAATAGAGTACTTGGGGTCTGCTAGAGTAAGAATGCTTAAAAATGTATCCCTTCAGATAAAAATACTTAGAATATGAATAAACCTGCAAATTTGTGTAAAAAAGAGAACAGCTTGGAAGGAATGTGGGGGAGGGTTAATAAAAATATGTTTCTGTCAGAAACACTTTTCTGTCACGAATTCTATACACTATTTTAATTATTAATTATTCACTTCAGACAGGAGACAAAGCAAAGTTGAGGTTTTAGAAAAAAGGAGTATTTTACTTACTTTTAAGTAAGGAAAAAGGGCTAACAGGGCTGCAGCCATTTGAATAGGCTGCAAGGTCACCCAGAGAGAAGTGATTTAAGCTTTATTAAGAAAGTGAAAAAAAAAAAAATCGTAACTTAGCCTGAGAATATTAAGAGACACTGCAGTTGCCTAAGAGGAGAGAGTTTTGATGCATGGGGCAGAAAGGAATGATCAATGGTTCATAAATATAATAGTGGTAAACACAGTGACAGGAGAAAAAAATGTATGTGGCTAATATAATTGTTACAGATTTAGTAGCTTTTGCTGTGAGATCAGTTATTGAGGATTTAAGAACAAGGCAAAAAAAAGAAAAATCTTTTTTTTCAAAGGAGTTAGGTGGAAGAAGCACAAGGAAGTATGCTGCACTAAGCCTGTTGTAGAATCATTTTGTATTTCCTCATCTTAATTATAAGACATATTCTCAAAACTCATTTATGGAATCTTTGACCTTCACAGAGGTCAAATGCAAATGTCCTGGAGAGGAGGTGAGGGAAGAGCCAGGTGGAAGTGGGAATGTAAGGACAGCACTCAAACTGAAGGAAATTGAAAAATAAATCCTGAGTTGGCAGGAGAGTGCAGACTGGAGAACAGAACAGAGGATCTGGGAGGAAGGAATAAAAGACACTGCACCAGAGCCATCTTTGCAGGAGAAGGAGCAAATACGTTCCTTGTTGAGATGAAGCTTGGCAGGGCTTACTACAGCATCAGGTGCTGACGTCTGGTGTTGGAAAAGAGGAGGCAGAAGCAAGGCAAACTGTGACAGACCAAGCAGGGAGTCTGAAGGCATCTGTTCCCCAGCCTTAGGAGGAAGGTGGGAGGATCAATGCTGTGCACAGTGGTCAGGTTCTGGCTGCTGGCACTGGCAGCAGCCGGGGGCTGTGTCCAGCTGGGCTGGGAAGAGAGGGGACAGTAGGGCTTAGAACACTTGAAATTTTGGTGATGGGACAGGAGTGGTGGAGAGCCATTGTCCCTAACACTGCAGTCCAGTTTTGATTTAAATTGTAGTGCAGTTCCAATAAAAAATAGACTTGAGAAATATCAATTGGATTCTTGATAAATCAACCCCATTGCTTTTTTTTCCCCAAACTGACTCCTTGTTCTTCTCTGAGACAAGTATTTGGTTTACATTGATCAAGTGCTGGACTCAACCACTGCATATATTGCTGAGGATGTGGTGTTATTTGAATTATGGAGCTCTTGATATGAAGAAATTGAGAGATTCAGGTCCTTTTTGGCTTGTCATTTCCCCACTGACCACTGAAAAGTATTGCTACATGTGTGGATAAGTGTAGCCTCCTCTGAGCCTTCCAGAATATTTTAAAACTGGATAGATGTTGGCTTCACACTTAATTGGAAGTGCTGGGGAGAGGAGTTGGAGGCAGGATACAGGGAATTCTACACTTTTGGTTCTTCACTTTCTCTGTATTTAAGTGTTCCTTTCTGATGGTGCACAGATGGTCTTAGATTAAGGAAAATACATGCCAGAACTGCAGGCTAGGCTCAGACTGGGAGTAAGGCTTGACATGAAATAAGCAGAAGGCTGTAATTAGCTTATCAAGAGCATTAGGCACCTGGTGGAGGAAAGCAGAGATATAATGCACAGTGTAGCTATAGAACAATAAAAAATACTGAAATCTCTTTTATGAAACATGAAGGACTTTTCATTGCTGACTTTCTCTTCCAGCCCAGCCTGGTAATTTCTGGAACATCCTACTTATTCTGGGTTATTAGTGATTTATCAAAGTTGGCCTTTTTCTGACAGTTTGTGATGCTGAGCACCAAACCCCATGGAAACCAGAGAGTTTAAAGGTCAAAATCTATATGTGTTGCCAACAAACCTTCCTGGGAAGCTTACAGCACGCTTGCCTGTGCACCATGTGAACCCTCTGATGGCAAGTATCAGTCGTCTCACTGGTCCCTCTCGTTTCCTGCCTGTTTTTTGCAGCCACATGTTGGGTTTCACCTCTACACTAGGATTTAAGCCCACTGGGGCAGAATTGCCCTTTTAATTTCCAACAGAAATGCCTAGCAGTATGCAGCTGAGTAGTCCATGTGCTTCTGCAGTACCTGTCAAAATCAGAGTAGGAACAGGGATCTTTTTTCTAGGTGTGCTAGAAAACAAATGGAAATTCTCACATACATCTGCTGAACTGAATAGGGAAAGTACAAAAACTCCTTTTTAGTTGAGGGTTTAGAATTTTTTGCCTATATTATTGAAGCTCGAAAACTATTTCTTTAAACTGGGGAAGCACAAGAGGGAGAGTCTGGTTTCACTTAAGTTCCTGTGGTTCAGGCAGGATCTCTGTCTTCAGTCTGCCTTGCAAAACTTTTCCAGTCTCTCTGGCTTGCACAAGACTGGCCTTGGCTCATTAAAGTAGTCTCAGAGCTTTCGTTTGGTCTCAATAATGCAGCTTTCACTTAATTAAAGATTTCCAGTGCCTTTTTTCCCCCCTTTTCGTTGTACTACACCAAGCGTAAGTGCACAACCAGAAAAGAATTTTGATAGGGTAAAATAAATCACATGCACATTTATTTGTTAAATTGTGCACTGCCCTCTTTTTTTTTTCCAAGCCAAGGCAAGACTCAAACCATGTTCAACCTCTTACACAATTTTAATGAGAATATATTGCAGTGTTTGTCATCTGAAAGGGTATTAGCATCCCCCAATGCAATAGATGTGATTTCCCTAAAGAAAAACAGGAGGCACAGAACAGTGAAAATGTCATCTTAGTTCTTTATTAGTCTCTTTAATACTGCAGGAAGTGCTGATCTTGATTCCTGAATCTTAGCCTAATTGTTGTAAGAATCAGATCCAAATTGGATGGTTCCTCAAACTTATTTTAGCTTCTTCTCAAAACAAACAAATAAATGCTGAACAAGTATATTCAATGATGCAACCTGGAGAGGAATAAATAATGCAAGACTTCCCCACTTTAGAAAGCTGGTAATATACAGACATTTCACATGTTCTTCAGTGATTACATTTTCAGTTTGAAGCATATATGGAAAGATTGCATTTCATAGCTGAACTGTTAATGCGGGTGCACAAAATTGCACTCAGTTGACTGTGTAGCATTTGTCCATAAGCAGAGGGGGAGGGATTGCAAAAAATGTATAGTGGAGAACCCTTAACATCTCTTCATAAACAGTGAGCTTCAAAGAGTTACAATGGCAAGGAAACCCAGAGCAGAAAAATGGAGGAGAACAAAATTGCTTTGCTTGATGCAGAAATACAAAGGAGACTATAGCCATGGTAAATTGATTTTGTACTGAATATGGGCTGGTCCATTGGAGTGGGTTTTGAACCTCCTACTCCAGAAATCATTGTGCAAAACAGTAAGAGGAGGCTGCTTAGAAGTCTTGTCACATCTGTCAGCAGAGTCCACAAAGAAGAAGGAGGGATTTGGTTCTGAATGGCGACTCTGCCAAAGAACATAAAGGGGTGGAGATGGACATCTTTTGGCGGTAGAGGAGCCTCGAAAGAAGAATTGCCCCTACTATATCAAGGGAAACCATTGCTGTGACTACATTCATTGGCTCACTTCTTAGAAATAGGTTGTTGTACCTTGTTTGTATCAACTGAAGAAAAGAAACCCCAAAACAGAGCCTGTTTTTTACAGAATAAACAGTGCTGGTGCTATGAAAAATAGTGCTATGTGACACCCACCTGGCCAGTGACAACTGCACCTGCCTGTGCATCAGCTGTACTTATATTCCTGACCTGTGCTTGACTGCACTGAAATTTTTCTTTAATTATTTTCCCCTCAGTATATTTTAACCTCTTTATTTAGTTATTTTATTGATTTAACATATAATCTTATGTCTCTGTAATCTCCAGTACATTTTGTAAATGTTTGTTATCCTAAGCTGTAAACTGAATGTGATATGGCAAGAAACCAAATTCTACTGTGGCAGTTAATTACCCAGTGTGCTGAAAGTCTCATCTCAGTTTCTGTATGCTTTCGATCTTCACTAATAGGAAAAACATTGTCATCTTTCCGCAACACCCCCTCTGCTGTTCTCCAATTCCAGATATTGTCATTCATTCTAAACTGGCTATAGGTGAGAGCTTCAAGGTCTTTTTTCACTATCATCCCAGTTTACTGAGACTGTCAATTTATATTTGCCCCATCCATGCTTTTTCATGCTTAAAAGCAATAGCTTTCAAAAAAAGATAAGCATCCACATATAGAACTTGCAACTAAATCATTGCGCTGTTAAGCACTTTCAAGCAAAGGAAGTAGATCACCAGCTAAATGAAATCATTGTCACAGACTGACATTTTTCTTTACATAGAATGATAAAAATACAAACACTAGATAGTGGAAGCAGAAATGCATTGCCATCTTTATCTCTCTTCTTCAGAGCTGTATCTTCCTTCCAAAGCATCGTGCTGGCATGTTCATCTAACGTTGCTGTGTAAATATGTAACTGTAGTGACTCAACATGCAGGCAGAGCAGAGTGAGTGCTCCTTTCTGTATCATTATGGACAGCTCTGCAGCATCTTTGTACCCTTACACTGTTTCTCCTCTCTTTGGACCTATCCTTGTGGCATTGCATTAGTTGCTTGTATTAACTTCAAGGGTCTTCCACAAACCTACTGTCAGTGAGAGGTTTACCCCACTCTGAATCAGCCCATTAAGCCAGCATCTCTCTTGCCCTTGGTTAATGTACATTCTCCTCTTGCTTTGTGTCCCCTTTGGGTCTCAGAAGAATCCCATCCCTGATATGATAAAACTCTTCTGGTTACGAAAACGTCACAATGAGTTATGTGGCTGGTGAGCTGTGACCTTTCCCTTCTGTGCGGTTGTGCTCTGTTGTCTCTCAGTGCTCTGCTGTCCACTGCTACCTGATGCCCCATTTATTATTGCAGTTTACTTATAATGCATTTTGACAAGGCTGTACCTACACAGGCTTGCACCAAGAGTCCTGGGCTGCAGTGAAGGCTCACAGGTCCTATGAAAACTACAAATTTGGATGACAAAGTTCCATTATGTTAAAAAGGTCAAATTCTCCTCTGTATGGGATTCAGTATCAAGTTATAAATGTTTTACAGCAGAGTTACTGAAAATACGCTTAGAGCAGTGGCAAGAAAATCTGCTTGCTTCAAATATGAACTTTAATTTGATAGCAGCTGAGACTCAGCCGGCTGCTCCATTGTAACATGTTCTTTGTTCACTAAAATTCCTGAAGAGCTGAAAAAAGCTGTAAACTGTACATGACTGTTGGTTATCTTAGAAAACACTATTTTGGTTTTAATGCTTGGTATCAAATGTTCTTTACTAAATCTTTAGACAATCGTCTTTAAGACCTTGGACTTGTACAGTGCTTCCATTTGGGTACACTGTAGAAACCATGATCTGTTAAGCTTCATACAATGCTCCTTTCAAATAGGGGAATGCATAGTTGTAAATTCCTACCTGACTGCAGAGAGGGGAGAGTGTCAGATTTACAGACATTATGTTGTTTAATGGAATCTCCTGCAGGCCAAATGGAAGTTGAAGGCACAAAAACTTAAATTTCTTTTTGTAGATGAGACTGTGGCCATGTCCCAAGATGTCAGAAAGAAAAGGACAGGATGCATGGAATCTTGCCCGTTGTTCTAATCTCTAACCCCACACCCTCATGCACCACTGATTCACTCGATGTATTTTGTGACACTAGCAAAAAAATGCTGTCTAAGAACTCATTTGTGCTAGACAGGAAAGTTTTTAGTCCTCAAGAGAGCAAAGGTCAGTGCTCATCTCTGCCTCTGACATGCTCAGTGGCTTTTCCTAGTCAGTTGACCTCTCTGTGCATCTAGTTTTTCCTTCCTCCTATGTGCCTGTGTTTTCTGTTTAGATTGCAAGCGCTCTCAGACAGAAATTCTCTCCCACAGCATGTTTGTATATTGCCTAGAAATACAGGGTCACAATCTCAGTTCACTTGTCTACGTGCTTCTATAATACAAGTAAATAACAAGGGATTTCGAAGCTGAGAAAGAGAGAAAATCAGTAGCATTGACCACCAAAGAAGAATTCACAGCAGCTAAGAACTTTCTCCGAAAGAGTAACATTTGCAGTTGAGAGCAGATTGTGCCTTTAGGCACAGACACCCAACTGTGGTACAGGAGCTTACCCACTTGCTGCAGAGCTGTGCACAGGAGGAAAACTGTGAAGCATTTTACCTTGCATCTGAGATACAGGAGAACCGTGAACAAGCTGAGTGACCATGACTCAGCTGAGGTACAGGACCTCATTTGGACTGGGATAACTTGATCAAAAGAGCAGAGCTCCCTTCTCTGGGGTCTGGGGCCCTGTTTTGCCAGGTATTAGAGTGGTGCTCTGTCCAGTTGTGCCTGGAAACATAAATTGAGAGGACAGACTACTCTAAATCAACAAGGCTTAAGAACGAAACCAAAGAAAACAAAGTCAGTCTTCTGAAAATGCTCCTCCATATTTACTGGTTGAATGCTGATGGACACAATTTTTTTTTGTGCAATAGGTGAACCAGGGCAGAGGAATGTACCTCAGACTACTGCATTTCCCTTTGCAAGGATGTGATAACAGTCCATAAGACAGAGAATCATGAATATCCAAAGATGATACTATTTGGAACTAAGTGAAATAACCATTCTTAAAATGAGCACATCCTTCTTCTGATGGATTATTCCATCCTTACTATGCCAGTATGAAGCATCCACTTCTTCTCTGGCATGAACAGAGTGAGCAATTGTGTTCAGCAGCCAATAAATACCACGCAAAAAAAAGTCCCTGTACAGTGAGATGCTGACGTTTGTAGAGAGAGGGTCTGATTCAGAGATTAAGGTTATAGGAATTGAAACCCACTGATGGATTTTTTCATTTGCTTGTTTGTTTGTTTGTTTGCTAGCCTTCATCTCCCAAGTGTGACATTTGAGGTCTTCCTCAGCTGAGTTACTGTCCAGCCACTCCAGAAGAGGCATTTGTCTGGACTAGTCTGTTGTTTGGCACTGCAGGTTTAAATGGAGCAAACAGCTTGAGTTTTACCACATCTTGAAGGATCTGAGATCACTCAAGGGAAATCAATTAATAATTTGATAACACACAATGCAATTCCCTTCACCCAAACGCCCTCCTCTCCCTGCAATGAATTGACTGAATTCCGTGATCATTCCTCATACCTGTCACTGCATGCAGCAGTGATCTGCAATTTGGATACTGCAGTGTGAAGCAGAACTAATTATTGAAGTTTGGCATTCTGTTCTTTTGATACTAGTTATCTTTTTATCAGACATGCTTATCACAGTTTTAATAAATTACTAGTGTTGGAACTTCAAAAATGGCCTCTAGGGTGTTAAGCTACTGTTCTTTATTATAAGGAATTTAGATTTCAAAAAGTTATTATTTATGGAGCACTGTAAAAGTTCCTTGTCCTCAAGAGACAAAAAACAATGCTTCAGAAAAAGAATTTAACTTTCCACTTTTAGACTAAAACAGCAAGTATTTATGGAGAAGTTCTGGAGGATTAAATAGGGAAGAAATTGCTAAAGTGTTATAGAAATGTTTTCACTCTAAACATCATCAAGATGGAAGAACCTCCTCATGGATTGTCTTCATCCAGCCTGTAGAACTTCTTTGAAAGATTTTTTTTCTTCTAAGTGCTGTAAAACCCAGCATTTATCAATTTCTTTTAAATGCTGCAGCATTTGCCCAGAGCAGGGTAGATCTACACTGCTGCTATGTTATGTAGACACTTCAAAGTATATAGAAACATAATGAAACATTTGTGAAATGGATTTGTCATTATCAGCAAGAATCTCTGGGTGATATTTTAGTGGCCTGAAATCTGTTCATCAGTATGGATGGGAAGATTGAGGCTGGCATCTTGTAAGGGAATGAACCAGCCTCTGAGCAGCCACTGCGGGGATGACTCTGCACCTCAATTTAGCAAAGTCCCTAAGAATGTGAGTAAGCTAAACTGGTCCAGCAGGGTGTGTAAATATGTGCTTTATTTACACTGAAGTTGGCAGATTCTAAATGCAGGGTAGAAACATAGTCCTTCCATGTTCTTCTCTCTGCAGACTTGAAGAAAAACTTACATACCTTGCTGTGAAATGAGCTGATCCAAAAAAGTTTTGTGAATGTAAATAAGAGATGAAGAGATTTTTGGCCTGTCTTTGGAATCTAGGAAGCAAATTTTTGATTTTTTTTTTTTTCCAGAGGTACATTTTTCTGAACGTACTAGTCCCTTGTACTGTTAGTGGCAAGGAAGATGTAAATAAATACACTGGGAAAGGAATAACTCTGCCAGCTCAGGTCTCTAGTGCACAATAGCTGTCACAGCACAGCACCTCCTGTCCTCTTTCCTCATGCATAACTCAGCAAAGGGAGATGTGACTGGCAGGCTCTGCTCGGGGTGCCCTCGCAGCACAAGCAGAGAACCAAAATCACCTCGCATTCCATGGGCAGGTTGAGGAGTCTCGTGTGGGCACTTCACAGGGCTGATGGAAATGGAAACTCCTGCATCAGCAATTCCTGCACACCCGAGCCTGGGACACAAGGTGCTGCTTTTGCTTCTGCATCTGCTGACAGTAGCAGAAACCTGAGGAGCACAGTACCTTCTAGAACAAGCTGGCATCTCACAGAATCAGTACCTGATTTGGGAGGTGTTTGCTTGTTTGTTTTGTAGTGGTTTTGTTTGTTGAGTTTGTTATTTTTTTCTAGTAAGCTTGTACTTGAGGGATTTTTGTTTCCTTTCAAACATATACAATGTGCATTCTGGTATTACACATTTTTCCTCTAATGGGAGAGAACAACGTGGTTGTGGGTCTGTCTGCAGGTATGCAAGTGGTTTGCATGGAAGTGAGGTTGAGTTTCATGGAAGTGAGGTTGGTAACAGATGGATAGCTTTGTAATAAAACACCTTAGATATGTCTAATTAACAATGGATTTAATTGATAAATATGCATGTAACATATTCTCCTCCAATCTTAACTTTCCACTTTTAAAGCAATGTTTTGGTTTTGCGTGAAAACCTGCAACCTCTATTGTGCAATACAGTGCAGGGATTAGTGCATGCTTAATCTATAAATTCATATTGTGGTGTTGAAGTATAAATTGCTGACCTGAGTGTAAAAGCTGGCCCATGGAAATCTAAGAAATTTTCACATTAACAGTTGAGGATGCACGTAACTATTGATAACAGGACTTGCTAGTGACAGGTACTTTGGAAGCCAACACCGGGATGTGCAGGTAATTAAATAAACGTATCTAGAAAGCCTCTCTCAGCAGTGCATGCTGAATAACTGATGTGATAGCACACGATGAGTTAGAATTCTAGAACACGGTTGATCTGCAGTCAGAGCTGGTAGCAAACTGTGATGTTTATAATTTACTGGGAGAGACATTAACTCTTTCTTTCTGTGTGTGGATGTGACCTCTGAATATTCAGATATGCACTGAACAGGCTTAGCTATTGTGGTCCTTCTGTTAATTTCTAGTTGGGCAGTGTTGCACTGGGTACATGTGATTGTACACACAGAGATGTGAAGGACCAGCTGTCCTTGCAAATAGGCTGAAGGAAGGCACGTTTATTTGCATTTTCAGTTCAGGAACAAAGTTGCTTGTCCTCTGGTGTCTGTCTGCACAGGTGGCTGGGCAGTCCTGCCCACGGTTTGCATGGCTCGTCTTGCACAGCAGCTGCAGCCCTGAGCTGTTCCCTTCACATGGCACATGAATCTGGGTACCCCCCATCCTGAAAATGGGCCATGTGGTTATAGAGGAGGTCCTCAGAGTGGCTGGAAACACTGTTAGAAACTGCATTTCTTCTGGAAATGCACGAGGGAAGAAATACTTGAGAGTTTGTAAGGAGGTAGCATGAGAAGCTGGAGTCCTGTCTATAAGGATGTAATGGGAGGAATTGCTGACACCCTGACAGCCTAAAAAGCTGTTTGCTTGGTTGCTTAAGTACATGGCTAGTACATACTGTCCTGTATTTGGATATAGCCCTGATCCCAGGTTTGTCACGTCGTCATCCAGACTGTCTTCCACAACCCATGCCATGAAAATTGTTTTATTACATATGGGTCCAGAGATGTGTGCTGCTTTTGACTGTCACATGTAGCAGGAGGTATAAAAATCATCCCAGATGTGTTTTCTGGGGCTGGGAAACTGAAATGTCTCAGATAACTGAGAAAATTAATCATAAATTCAGGATGATATCCCAACAGAGTGACCAAAAACATCTGGTGGATACAGTTTGTACCTCATCCAAGTGTGCAGAGGCAGTTAAAGCAGTAAAAAAAGAGAAAAAATAATTTGGTTTATTGAGGGAGATGAGGAGAGGGAGGGGAGGCACCTAAGCCATTGTTCAAGAGCCTTGAACAACCTTGGATTTTGTGAAGCATTATGATTAGGTAAGGAAGCCAAAGAACAAAGCATCTCTCACAGTGTTGTGGTGTTACGCAAATGTTAAGTAGGCTGTGTCTTACTGATAAATATATGGGTACACACAGATGCACCCCGGAGAGAGAGATCTTTCTAAAAGTTGCTCTGTCAAATGTCCAGTAGTTTGATCCTGGGGCAAAATGCATCTAAGGCAGAGAAAGAACATCTTTGGAGGAGAGGCTTGGGTTGGATACACCAGTGAGAGGACACAGAACACCAGCATCCCACAGGGAGTTTGCACAGAGTTGCCCAAGGCAACAGAGGTGACAAGGGTGGGATATTTTGACCTGAAAAGACAGCTGATCAGTCAATTAAAGAAACCAAACAATGCTGGAGAGCTCATGTGAAAGCCCCAGGCTCAGAGGTCTGAGCCTAGTCAGGTCCGAGCCACAGGCCATGGCCACAGATGCGTGCGGGCTCCTGGGAGTCCTGCACAAGGCCTGGTCTAGTCTATAGGTCAGTGGACCTTGCAGTACAAATATTTAAGTGCACATTAACTGCTTGGCTTTGCAATTACACTTTTATTATTGTCAAGATGTTCTGCTTTGCAGGGTCATGAATATTTTCTTTGAGTCACCAGAGGTCATTGGAGTTACTGAGCCCTCAAGCTAGCTCCTCCCTGTCCTGCCAAAGACGTGTGTGGGACTTGTAAAACATGCTCTGAATTGCCATATTGCTTAATTATCCTCTTAGCTCTAATGAAGTGCACCCTGACTAATGGTGTAGTCACAAACAACATGTTGCTGTAATTTGGGCCATCACCAAGATCTTCTTTATCACTACTCATCAAGGTAGTGCTTCAGAAGGCTGAAGGGCTGTGTGCCTAATAAAAGAAAACATTTAGGCACATTAGAACATAGCTGGAGGAGAGCAGTGCTCTGACTAGAGCTATGTTTGCGGCATGCCTCGAAGTTCTGTGGTGCAGGTGTCTGGCAGGAAGAGCTGGGTGACCCCTGGGAGGCCAAATTCTTCTGTGTTGCACTGCTGCAGTCCCACATGACCCAGAGTATTTGCAGAGAAGCAGCATCGATTGCTGAAGCAACCAACAATTTTTGTTTTCATTTTCTCCTGTCAAGCACTGTTAAGGTAAACTGAGATATATGATGGAAAGTTCTCTGTCTCTGGT
>VZTT01037373.1:0-16080 GCA_013400855.1 Buphagus erythrorhynchus | reverse complement strand
AAATTGTCAAAACTTGACTGAAGGTATAAAGACACTGTGTTTTAATGAGCGTAGGCTAGAGCTGGGATTACAGATCAAAATCCTGCTGTGCAGTTGCTTTGCTGATGTCAATGGCTCCTGGTAGTCAGCAAGCAAAATTCCTTGCTCTCCTGTGATGGCTTACAATGTGAGCTCTGTCATCCAGTGACATTCCCTCTCAGGATATGACTGAATGATCATTTTCAGCAAGGACTTATCCCAGCTCTCACAAAAACACTTCTGAGGCACAAGCTTTTGTCTTCCACCCTGGATTGGACTGCAGTATATGTGCCATATTTCCCAAGTAGCTTCCAGGGAAGCAGGGAAGGACCTATGCTCTTCTCTCAGAAGATCTTTGCCTTCATGTGCTCATGAAGTCGTTATTTCAAGTCAAATTGAATGGAATGCTCAGCTAATGGAGAAATGTTTTGGTTTTTTGTTGTTTCTTTTTGTTTGTTTGTTTTGCCCTTCTGAATGAGATAGAAATATCCCTTCCCCAAATGTTGTATATAAATACATTTCCTGGCTGGTTGCATTTCTTGCAGTTCTGAATGAGTGTCTTCATGGACCTGAGCTGGGAGTGGGAAAATTCTTCCTCTCTTTTTAGTGGTTTCCCAACTTTCTCCTACAAAAAACTGGATTTATCATGTGTCAAGAGGACAATTTCTGTGGAAGCCTAGGGTTTAAAAAGCATATTGGCTGCAGTGAGAAGTTCAAGAAGAGTTCAGATCCAGACTAAACTTTGAAGCTATTTCCTTTGTTGGTAATGGACTGAGGAAAATAAAAATAAAAAAACCTGGCTCTGTTAAGGGAGCTTTGGATCTTTATCCGAACTTTGTGAGCCTGGCCTTTCCCTGTGAAACAGAGCTGTTTTTCTGGTACTCAGAATGATGTATTATGTATAGTATGGATATTTATATGTATTTTCACCTCCAGCTAACAATACCTGCTTGAATTTGTTAGGACTATTTTTAAAATGTGCTGAAGGGAGGAAAATTGGGGAGGGCACTGAATAGTTGGATGTGTTGCTAAGTATTTTAAATCTAAAAGTTCTCTCTAATGTAGCTTTTCTCGTCTTGACTTTTCTTGTGAAGGAAGGGGCCTCTTCATTCTGAAGCATTCAGAGTTGACTGGGGACCCCACATGCTCTCACAATCAATAGTGCCCTCAGCCCTAATGTGTTTTGCACTGCCTCAGGATCTGACCCCACTTGTCTGGCATCACAAATCACTATCAGCCTTTCTCCCCTCTTCCCATCTCTGGGTTTCACCTGTCAGTTCCCAGTTTTGATCCAACTTGATTCACTGCAGGGTTTCTTAGAAGGTGATAATCTTGGGGGTAAATTTAAGAAGACCAACAGATTTGTGTAGAACTGCTGGACTTTGCTGTAGGGAATTTTTCTTTTTGGCAATGAAAGCTGGGGATTTATACAGCAGTATCCTCTTTAGAAAGAACATGATGACTTGGTGTGTGGGGCTTATGTCTTGGACCTTCCAGCTGAATAATGATCAGAAGTTATATTTACATGTAAATTAAAGTCTGTCTTCTGTGAACATTCCAGTTGCCACCGCCTCTGAACTTCTAGTCTATTTATCATTTGTGTGCACTGTGAGCACAGTGGGAGTTAGATACGTTTACTGTCACAATACTGCTTTTAAATTGGGCTACCTAAATTAGCTGGAGATGCTTGCTTTTGTTTTGGGAGTCTCCAGACATGGTGGTTGGTGGCATTCTTGTGTGACTTGTGCATTTTGGTTTTTCAGGCAACAGCATGGGGTTCAGATGAGGACACCAGGAGGTCCTGTCAAAGTAAAGGGAAAACAGAGGTAAGTTTTGCTTTGTTACAATAATGTTATGGGTAAATATATTTGCAGCATATGAAATCCACAGAGAATGTCTGGCACCTGTTGGAGCTTGCAAATTTGCAGCAGTTTAGCTGTAGTGCTACATGGGTATAAGCATCAGCAAGCAAACCACTTCAAAGGCCCCCTGTCCAAGTTATTACACTTGCTCTGCATGAAATTGAAAGGTGATTTCAGTGCTGGAGAGGACACAATTTGTGACACATCAGGGAGCAGAGTGGTGGCAAGTCAGGGGTAGCATCCTGCAGAGGGGTGTGAGGCCGGGCAGGTTGGCTTTGCCCAGGTCCTCAGCAATGAGCCACTGGCATTCAGCCACGTGGGATTCAATGTATGCTTGCAGTTGGAGTTCATAGTTGTATAATTCCCTGGAAGGTGAGAATTGAATCTGCTCACACACTGCAATCTGTTCAGGTTGAATATCACAGAGCTGCTTCGGAGGCAGGTGCACTCTGTTAAACTGCACTTTGAAGTAGGAATTGCTTGAACTTGCACATGCTGTCACAGAAGTTCAGAGTTTGCAGGCATTCCTGATCCAGCCATGGGGCCTTTCCACCCTTCTTCTGAGAAGCTAAAATGAAGGCATCTATCTAAAAGCAGGAAATTTTTTGATTTTTCAAATGCGATATTCATGCTCTTCAAAAATCCCAGTCCTCAGCTAAGAGGATGTCCATTGTCTTTATACAACACTGCAAAGAGCTCTCAGTCCAAACCAGAGGAGCTGGACAAAAGATAAGACAGAATAAGCACAGTCTTCACTTAGACACGGACAATTAAGCAGAGAGTGATTGTGTGGCTGGCCCAAAATGCTGGAATCTACCACATTCCAGTTTGCTTTAAACACAGGATTATCTGATCTTCCATTGACAATATTATTTTTATATAATAAAGTTCATGTGATTAGTGTATTAACTTGTATGTACACAAAAAAAAAGTGCTTGAGTTTGGCCAGATAGGTAACAATTTGCTTCATGTTGCTGTGGAGAACAGAAGGATGTGTATCCTAGAACACCTGTTAGAGTTTCAAGTAGAAACTACATTATGCAGGAAATCAACAAGGAGGCAAAATGGGTTGGGATGGGCAAACACCAAACGCAGCCAGCAATGAGAAGAATTAGGACAAAATTTTAAAACTCCAAAATCCAAGACATGAGGAATTTTTGAATTTGTGGTATTTGCACTTTAGATGTGCAAAGAAAGGTTTTCCTCTTTTCTTCCATTGTAAAGTCTGTGAGATTTAAGTTGTATCCTGTTGTTCATGAAGAATTTGTATTTATAACCCATAAATATTTTGTCAACCCCTGGATAAAGCCATACATGTGACTCAACAAATTCTAGGGTGATTTCAGTCTTTGTTACTGTTATGCCAAAAGTAAGCAATGGTCTGAGTATCTTCACTGCTGCCTTCTCACACTGCAAAGGGTTTGCAAAAAAAAAATTAATGAGCCCAGCTGAGTTTATGCTGATTATGACACAGAGTTTGAAATTGTTTGGTAGGTGCTGTGACCATGAGTGAAGTTTGGAGGAGCAGTAGTTAAGCAGACTGTTAGGCACTTCTTGACATACAATTAGTGGCAAACAAAGATGTTGGCTAAGACTCTGACAAGAAGACAGGAAGCTACAAAGGCAGAAGGATTCTGCAGTATCTAAGCAAACACTGATCTCCCAGGTCTGTATCTACTCTAACATGTGTGTTAGCTGAGTCCCCCTATACATTCATTGTTAGTTACACTGCAGAGAAATGACTCAGCACCAGCTCCAAAACACCAAGTTCAGTCTAGGCAGCTGATGAAGTGCTCTACTCCAGCTAAGTCCAGATCTGACCCAGGCTCTCTGCCCTTGGCTGAGTAAATGCAGCAGGTGAGGGCAGCACAATTGTGAACACTTCTGATTCTGCTGTGCAATGGTGGTACAAGGTACAGAGCTCTGTCTGCCTCAGCTCTGCTTTGTCAAAACTTGACTAATGGCAGGTTTCTACCCAGCACAGATGATTTGATGACAAATATGTTATGGATTGTCAGGCACTTAGATATGTGGAGATAGAGGTTAGAAATAAGGATAACCTTTGGATCTTACATTAATTCACAGTGTAGTTTGCCTAAGTTATATGACTGGTACATTTTTCTTGCCTATTTAATAATGTATGTATTTTAGGTGAAGCTTTCAAAACTCGCTCATGTATTAAAATGCCTTTTGTATTGTGCCTGTTGAGTATCTAAATAAGATTCTTACTGCTGCTTAGAAACTCTTCCTAAAATGCACAGAGCTGTACCCTACGAAAAATAAGAAGCACAAGAATAAAAGCCACAAAATGCATATCACAGAAGTGTAATTATTATGATATAATAATTACTTCCCATTTCAGTACCTATTGTCTAGCGAAGAGGCAGATGAAAAATCTGGGTCTCAGAGAGAGAAAAGTACCATTTTTCTGACACCTCTGGCCATGAATTTCACTTGCTTATTCCTAAATTGAGCTCAGTACCCATGTTTGTCTGCTGTACCTTTTTGAAAAAGATGGAAAGTTTTCCACTGAAGGCTTGAAGGAAATGTGCCTCCCTGGGCTTTGCTGGATTGTTCTAATGGCAGATCACCTTCCCTGGTAACATGTACTTTATTTTTGATTTGGATCTGGCTTCAGTTTTGTGTGGGTGGGTTTCATTTTGCCCTTCTCTGCTAGATTAAAGAGTCCTTTAGTTATCAATATTTATATTTTACAGAGGCATTTATATGCTTCTTGAATGCAGTACTTTGGCTTTTTGATAAAGTAAAAAGATGAGTTCTCCAAGCCTCTTTCTCTAAGTCATTTTTCTACTGCCCTTGAATACTTTTTGTCTGTTTTCTGCACACTCCAATTTTTCACCTGTATTCCCTTGTCAATCTCTCTAATGCCTAAGTATGATTAAAACAGCCTTCCACCCTCCTCTGCTCATATACATGGCAGTTTTGTAAGCTTCTCTGCCACAAGAGATCATGCAGAATTGCCTGGCCACTGTGTGACCACTAAATCCTTTTCACAGTTACTATTCTTGGGATGTAATCTCCATGCTTATACATAAAGCCCTTTTGTTCCTCTTTCTTTAATGCATAATATCTTTTAAAAATGTATTTTTTTGTTAGTCCAGCTCACCAACCATTGTGACACATATCACTATATACATATATATATATGTACAGTGAGGCATTGGCCTCACTGATAGTTGCAGCTTTTGCCATCTTTAGGTTAAGTGTTTGTTAAAAAAAATGTTGATATTGGGCTGGTACCACCCCAGCTGGGCCTCCACTAGAACAGCAAGTTTAGGAGTGATTTCACTTTGAGGATTTTTTTTTTCATCACAGTAATTTATCAGATTTTAATCATTTAATGTACATGTTCCTGAACCTGATTTTAAAATTAATTCTCTGCAATATATCATGCAGTATTAAAACAAACACCTCAGAAAAGTCTCTTTCATTGATGTTATTTTTATCAACTAAAACTTGTGGTTTCCTCAAAGAAGTGTACATGCTTTGCTTGCCATGTCTCTGGAGAGCCACACTGGCTTCCACAAGTAATCATTCTTATTTTTGCAGCATTTATAAAGTGTAGCATGATCAATATCTTTAAACTGTCCCCTGGAAAACATCCACATTACTGAGACAGTGCAGAGAACAAAGTCAGTGTTATGTTGCTTTTCTTTGTGTCTTCCAGATGAAATCATCCACAAGTTGCAGTTAAAATGAATGATGGGTAGAGCAGAAGGGGAAGAGGGATATTTAATTTCATTAGGAGTTGCTCAGTTCCTAGTTTGTAATTGGTTTGTCTCTGCGTAACAGTCACCATCCACCACATCTAAGGAATTTTGCCTAACATGGAAAATTGTGGCTTTTTAAACATTAGAACTTTGGTCTTTCTTTTGTCTAAGCACCAAATTATTTGTTAATGTTCCAAAAGCAGCACACCATCATTTTAAACTGTGTAAAGAAACCATTTGTGAAAATGACAGTGAAAAATGGCTGCTATTACATTCTGCCCTAAGAGCTTTGTGTAGCCAGGAGGAAGATGATGCACTAATAACACTTTTAGAGCAAAAAAGAAGTGAGAGTAATATCTGATAGGCATCCAGCTGGGTTGTCCCACTGCATTGCCAGTATAGCTTCTTCCTTTTTTTTTGTATGGTGTCCTGTTGCTGTGGATGCACAAGGTTACAGGGAAATCCTAGCCCAAGGCTTCAGCCCAGTGGAATGGGATTGGTGCATAGAAATTGCTGAGCTAAAGGAGGAATGAGCTATTTCAGGCCTCCCAGTGGCTATGTGTCACACAAAGGATGCTTATCTGCTTCTCTGGTGGAACTGGGAAACTCCACACCACTTAAGAATAAGAATCCAGGTAGGGCAGGCACCATAGAAATCCCCAGGGAAACAGAAATAACTGGGAGGCCATCAACTATTTTTATCCCCTTTGTAACTGTTCCTAGAGACCTGAACCTACATTCCTATTACTTCTGCTAAGCTACCAATGCAGAATCAGCCCCCAAATAAATTTGATTAAAAGTCTATTAAAGAACATTTGGATGGAAAAATCATTAGCAATTCTCTTTGCTATCTGTTCCACTCAGAGGAGAAGGGTAGTTTGCTTGGGGCCTTGGCTTAAACTGAGTAACAGAATTGCTTGTCCAAAGAAGCAAATACAGTTATTTGAGAGTATATCAATAGCAGTGTTCAAGAAGCAAGTTGGGTCTTGATTAATTTTTAATAAATTGGGATAAACTGCAGCAGATAAATTAAATGTTTGCTGCACTCTAAAATGTCACAGAAGGGGTAACTTGGAGTTCTGCTGTCTGATTCTCTGAACTCCAGGTTGTGCTTCAGGAGTCTGTGTTTCTCTACTGAGCATAGCAGACTGTCTGCAACAGCTATTTTTCTCATACAGTGTGTAACTATAAAATATATCAGTATGTGATGAAATAGTGTAAACCAATAATTAAAAAGGAGATCTCTGACAACAGGACTTGAGTAGTTTATTTAAACTAGAAAGCCATTAAAATAGTGCCTATATATAGCTATGCTTAAAAAAGAAAAATGGATCTGTACAATGAGATTAAGAGTTTATAACATTTTAGAATTCTGGTGTTAAAAGATGACAGAATAAACAACTAAGAAGCATCTACAGCTTTCTTATTTGCATCAACCTGAAACTTTTTGAATTTTACCTCAAATGAAAGCTTCAAGAGGTCAGCCCCTCCATTTGCTGATCTGTCCACATGAATGAAGGCAGTGACAGGGCACCACTGTTACTTCTCAGATTTGAATTGTGCTCTCAAAGCAACCTGATGTCTCTGTGAGCTAGAAAGAGATCTGGTCCTGTCCACACTCGTGGACATGCAGCATTCATAGACAGTTCATGAACAGTAATTCTGAATGCTACAAAAATTTAAATAAATGAGAATAGGCTTAAACTGAGGAGGTGGCAGGAAGGGGCTTCAGTGCAGTTTGCTCTGACTGTGAGATCCTGTTGCCTGTAGTGTTGAGCATTAGAAGTCATGTCCTCTTCCTTTCTAGGAAAACAAGGGTCATTAGACTGGAGAAGTGATACCTTCTAAATTTATGGCCCTGTTTCAATAAAGGCATGAATACCAGGTAATTCTGGGGAAGGAGCAAGAACTTAACATGCAATTCGTAGGAAAATCAGAAACATGCTTAATTATTTAGTGGTGAGCCACAGGTTTTTATCAGCTCTGCCATATATTTAATAATAATCCTAACTAATATAACTGAGTTATTCTTATTAACCATATAAATATGCAGTCTTCCCCCTTTATTTAAAACCTTAATCTCTTGATCCCAGTAATATCTTCTGGTGATGAGATTTGCAGACTGATCATACACAGATTTAACTGTCTGCTCCATAATGTGAGAGCAGGATCCAAATATTGTCTTGTCTGGACAGAGGTGGGTTCAAACTTGCCAAATTTTCTGCTTATATTACAGCCCATCTGATTTTTGCTTCCTGTGTGCCTAGAGTTTTCCAGACACATGGAAGAAACTGCATTAAATAGCTCCTATTTTCTGTAGGGGTTTGTGATATCATTTTACTGACCAGTTGCCTCAGCTATGACTTGTTGCAGAGAGCACTGTATTGAATGACTTTTCAGAGCAAATCCAGGCTGGTTTAAAGAACACAGAGAGGAGGCTGTTCCTTGGTATTTATTTTGAGAATGGGGTACTAAGAGGATCTAATTAAATCTCCCTGTCTTGAGAAAAATCTTGCATGCTGGAGCATTTAAGTGTTTTTTTTCTTTGCTTTTGCTGGAGGCTTCATAGACTGATGTGAATGGCCATGGGTACAGCAATAAGAAACAGGAGGTGAGCACTGTATTCTGCTTTGGGCCAGGCAGGTTGGAGAGATGGGGTCAGGTAGTTAGACCTTGTGTGTGTCCTCTAACCCAGTGTGTCACCACAGAGAGTTTAGCACCTGCACTGTTTCGATTCCCCCAGCTGAGAGGGCAGTGCAGACAATGTGCAACTGTTTCAGAACATTACTTTAAGTGTCTAAATTGCTTTGAGACCAGTGCATGAAATCAGCTTACTATCATTGCTCTTCCTCCAGGAGCATGGAGTGGTGCTACCATCATGGAAAATGCCTGCTCAGTTAATTCATAGGAACAACTACAGGTGGACATGGCCCACATCTAGAAGCATTATTTTTAAGCAATAGAAATGGAGTAAAAGTGTGCAACAGATTAATCACTGCCAGTAGACTGCAGCACATGACCTTCCAGAGAAATTCTTTTTGTGTGCTATCTTAACAGCTGGGAAGATTTTTATAAGAATTGAAGTTTGTTAATCTGTCATACAGCTCTGTGCAAATAAAAGGAATTTTCCTAATTAGGATTTTAGATTTTTTGCTGGACAGGGCTTTAGTAAGGAATATATTTTAGTAGCTAGGCAGGAAAGGGCCCAGCAACATAACTGATCTAAGCTGTTTTAGGTCTTAAGCTGTGCTCAGGCCTTGCACAAAGCAGAGAATGGTGGCAGTGGAGGGGCAGCAGGTGGGTACTCTCTTATTGTGTGAAATCTGAGTACAGAACTGCATTCTAGGTTAGATGGCAAATCAATCATATTCTGAAAACAACACTCTGTTGGGAGACGACCTAATACTTTTTTTAACAGCATTCGTTCAAGAATTTTTAGTACTTTGCAGTCAAATATATAGTGGTCTTAAAATTATGTGGGATTGAATAACTGTACTCTACAGAAAGAGGAATTGCTTAACCCAGTCATGAAATGCAGACATCTCTAGGGCAGAAGGGGACTGACAGGGCCCCCAGCACCATGCAGCTATGACAGGAGAGGGCAGAGAGGCTGGCAAGCCCTTTGTCTTTTCAAAGGAAGCAATGAGAACACTATTCCCAAAATACAGCAGGTGGGACAGTGCTTCTCAAGGTCCTGTTTGATAGACTGATGCACAGTCATCATGACTTATCTGCTTCCGAAATAAAAAGAGTTGACCCAGCTATGAATCTAAGCTCTCATTTCTGGGTGCTGGGCACTGGGTATCTGATTCCTGCTGCCCCTCAAGACTGGCAGCATGTGCTCTGTGGCTCTCAGTAGCCTCTTTCCAGGCTGGGCAAGTGCTCCTGGGCTGGCTCTGGAGTGCAGTCTGCCATTCAAAAGCAAGGATCACATATCATGTCCATGCAGTTGCTATCTGTGGCTAACACTGGCAGGTTTCTACATTGAATCCTTTCCATGCAGCAAATGAAATAAGATAATGTGTAATCCAGCTAAGCAAGCCCCTTCCTTTCCAGATGATAGGGGGTGTTTTTACACTGCTGAGTCTTGCAAATGAAGTCTTCAGGGAAATGATCAACAGCACAGAGCGCTGTGAGACAGGAGCTTGCTGAATGATTGCTGCTTACAGGAGGGAGAAGTGGTGTCTGCAGCTGTAGGCTCAACTTAGTGGCAAATGATGATCTATTGGAGAGAAGAAAGCAAAGCAGCCCGGGTAACCCAGCTGAGGTTGCTATGTTTTAACAAGTTTCCTTTTCTGTTTATGGTATAACATAATAGACTTTCTTCCCTTGGAACCCAGTGGGTGCCAGTCATTGCTCATATCCTCTCCTCTGAGGTGGCCCAGGGCCCTGGGCAGGCAGGCAGGTGCACGTGGCTCATTGGGGCTCTTTGGGTGATCCTTGAGGCAGGTGGTTCTTCAGCCTCTTGCATTGCCTCTGGGAATTGCACACCAGTCTCCCACCCCCCTTTTCCTCTGTGTATTGATAGAAAGTTCCTGCCTTATGTGGCCTCCTCCACCCCCACTACTTAACCCCAGGAGCTGCTCAGTTAGCCTGATCTGCACTCCACAGGTCTCTGGATATGAGGCTGTGGGGAGAAAGAGAGACAGTGGCTCTCTCTTACAACATGAAGGTGATTTTCTGAACAAAACAGCAACTGCAGCCTTGTGCTGCCACCCCAGCACAGTGTGGGACAGCAGGGCCCCCACACCTTTGGGGACTGGCATGTGGAGGGAGTTGCCTATTGGTACCAGCAAGTGGTCAAGCAACCTGAGACTGGGAACTTGCTATTTCTCACTGGCCTGGCCTGGGAGAGAAACTCCTTCTACCATGGAAAATCCTGAGTACACGATCCTCTGAGAGGCAGGAAGTAACAGCCTGTTGAAACATGAGATTCTCTGACCAGCCTGGTCTATTAAAGAGAAGTTCCTGCTGTTTTCCTGCTGGCAGTGCTTTGAATTATAGTGCAGACAGACCTGCTGTCCTTCACTAGAGTTGGTGTCTGGGTAATGTTTTGAAAGCTGCAGCATTACTGGGAAAATAGGTCACAAGTATCATCGTGGAAAGAGGGAGAATTTCTCCTCCAATCTAAGCAGAGCACAAAAAGAGACACTTGTAGCTATGACAAAATTGACCTGATGGATAACATCCTACCCCACATCTGTGCAGGGCTACAGTTAGGGGAAAAAACAGCAAATTGGGCTTGCTCACATAGAGTTCTGGCTCCCTGCAGCTGTGTGCTGCTTCAGGCAGCAAACCTCAGCCCAAGTTAGAGCTAAGCTATTGCATTCCTGCTGCAATACAGGTATTTTTTTAATGTACTAAAGTTTTCAAAATCCTTTGTCTCTGTCTTGTGTCCCTATAGGAAGAGTGCCAGAACTATGTCCGAGTGCTGATTGTTTATGGCAAGAAGGTTTTTACCTGTGGTACCAATGCCTTTTCACCAGTGTGTTCCAGTCGACAGGTCTGTTTTGCCTCCTTTACAGTGATGGAGAGGGTTGGATACATGCTCTGGGAAAGGACAGTCATTTGGCAGGCTATCATGGCTGCACAAAATATGTTCTAGATGTAGCTCATTGAAATTGTGTTGGTTTTCTTCTTTGGGCTGCTTTGGGGCAATGAGTGTGTCTGCAGCTGGGGAGCAAAAAGTTCATGTTATGGGCAAGTTTGGTCTGGACAAAGTGCTGCTCATGTAAACCTTGGGTATGGCACTGAAAATGGGGAATATAGACAAGCTTAGCTGTGAGTACCTCCTGAGCTGAACATTTTAAAGTTTCTTTAGAATAAATGGCAAGACTCCCTTTGGATTCAAGGGAGGCAGGAGCAGGTCCAGAGAAATGTTTATTTGTATGTTTTTTCAAGGCCAGTATGTATTCAGGAGGTGTCTACGGAAGATTAAAAACCTGTGCTTGCACCAGGAGCACCTGATTACACCAAGGGTTTGGGCTTTATTGGCTGGGGAATCACTTTTTGTACAAAGCAATAGGATCAGTGAGGCTCAGACACAACCTCTTACATTGGTAAATGTTGGCTGTAAAGATCAATTTTCAGTCATCACTAAGATTACATTCTCATAGCTACCTGATTTTTAAAAAGGATTTGCTCACAGGTACTCATGGGCAAACCAAATTCTTTATACCATTAAGAAAGTCAGATGCTCTTTAAATTTTCTTCTCTCTCCTTTTAAATACAGGTAGGAAATCTCAGCAAAATCATTGACAGAATTAATGGAGTGGCTCGGTGCCCATACGACCCTCGGCATAACTCGACAGCTGTGATTACATCACGAGGAGAACTCTATGCTGCAACTGTGATTGATTTTTCTGGACGGGATCCTGCTATTTACCGCAGCCTTGGAAATGTTCCCCCACTTAGGACAGCACAATACAACTCCAAATGGCTCAATGGTAAAGTCATGTGGGTCACATCTGAGCAAGAGATGTATTAAAGTCAGCTTGACAGGCTTGTAAATCTTTCTCTCTCTTTTCATATTGAGATCCAGAGTTATGATGGGGAAGGGCTTCCAGAGCAATAATCAATGCAGCTTAGGAGACATTTGAAAAGAGCTTGGAATTATTTCAGAAAAGTTGATTTAGAATATAGAAAGTGGGTCTTACAGGCTACTTAACATATATATGGGTCTCTGTCTTGTGAGATGACCAAATACATCATTTTAACAAGAAAAGCACTCAAAGATTTGAAGATCAAAATCAACCTAAAACATCATATTGTTGACACAGTTCTGCAAAGTGATAGGCACTCTTTACTTACACTGACTCAGCTAAAGATGCCTGGTTTCAGTGCAAGATCACTTCAAAAATGATAAATTTCACAGCACATTATGTTCCAAGTGAGTCCATGCTGATGTGGATTTATGGTTATTAAAAGCAGCTCTTACCCCAGTGTGATAATACCCTGCATCAAGCAAGCTATAGAATTTCAGCCAGTAATCCCTGCACTGAGTCCACACCTTCCAAGTGGGACAAAGCACTTCTAGTCTGAGCAGACTGTAGTGATGGAGACCCCAGTATTCCCCCTATGTCTTTTACCCAGGTAAATTGACCAGATATTTGAAATTTTCCTATTAGATTTCAGGACCTTTCAATTAAAGTTAAGAGCAGTGGGACTGTGCACTCTTTGGAGCTTAATAAGACTGAACTAGACTTCTGCAGGCATACTGAAGTCAGTATGGAGACCTGGAGTGTAAGGAAAAGGATGTCATCAGGAAAGACTGCGAATTAGGACCAAGAAGCTTCCTAGCCCATATACACTTATTGGAAATGTTCCTCTTGTCTGTGCATAAATGCAAGATTCAGAAGGAAGCCGCATTGGAACACACAGGGGAGTTTAAGGAAGAAAACTAATAACTGAAGTTCTTGTATGTGACTGGAAAAACCAATGTGACTCTTGGATTTATAACCTTGTGCAGCATTGGTGACATCGGAGTAATTTCGTCCTGTTCTGGCCACTTTTCAATGAGAAACAGAAAACCTGAAGGTGATTCAGAGAAGAGCCATTCAGTGATTTGAAACTTGGAAAGCCTGCCTCACAGTGAGAGACTTAAGGAGCTCAATTTATTTATCTTTCTGAAAAGGAGATAAAAGGTGTTTTGTTCATGATATGGAAGTACTTACATCAAGAGAAGATTTTGGAAAGGATAAAGTTCTTTAATCTAGCAGACAAGTCATGACAAGAACCTGTGATTGGAAGCTGAAACCAGATAATGTCAAATGGGAAAAGAAGTTACAGGTTGCAGCTGGGTCAGTCTTCGGCATTTGAACAAGTCACTGAGGAACGTGATGGATGTAAAGCCAGGTGACATTGTCCACTAGGATCAGATCTCCTTCGAAAGACGTGGTCTAATTCTCCTGTTAGTTACAGAATCCAATGGTGGAATTACAGGGTGAACTTCTCTGGTTTGTGTTAGACAGAAGGTCAGATTGGAGCTCACAATGGTCCCTTTAAGGTTCATGGTTAGTTTGAAGGAGAAAGTTTGACAGAAGATGATTTGCAATGCCCTCCCCTCTGTACCATCATCTGCCTCCCAAACTTCCCTTGCAGCAGCAGTGGCCTGCCTTTCTTTGTTCTCCTTTCACGCCTGGGATGCAGCTTTAAAGGAATTCTGTACTTACCTTTTTTCTTCTTCCTTTGAGCACTACGGAGAAATGAACATTGTAAAACTACCCCATAAAACCAACAGGTTTGGGGAAGGGTTTTTTGTTTGTTCGTTTGGTTGGTTGGTCAGTCAAATATTATTCATTGGCCAAACTTTTCCTTTTACCAAAGAAACTTTTAGGATAAAAGACTATAGACTTTAAAGCTTTGTTATATCCCCAATTAAAATATTTATTACTAAACCTACTAAATTCAAAGCTCTTTTCAATTCTTGGGAAAATAATACTGAAAATTTTAGGAGAAAAAGCATTAAGGAGAGCACATTTCACTACTGTCAGTCTCTGGCATTGTTTTATTTTATGGACATTAGATAATCTTTTGTGAAAACTGGAAAGGTTTCATGATAAAAGCCAGATGTGACAGTGCTGGGAGAGTAGCTTGAACGTTTCACTGCAGCTGTCTGGGGAATCAGGTGGATGCACGCAGCATATTTAACACATCATAAGGTCCACTTCAAAAGTGAATAGGTGAAGCAGCCCAATGGGAAGGCTTTATCTTGTAAAATGAATATAGGTTCAGAGAATAGTCATGCATATGCAAAGTGTTGAACTCTGCTTTCACTGAAATCAGTAGCAGCTTTGCCAATAAAGTGGAGAAACAATGGGACCTTTCCAAGATCTGAAAAAAGGTACTAGATCTGTATCCTCATATATCATTTTTCCCATCTACTGTTTTTATGTCCTCTGCTGCCTCCAAACTCCCTGTGGTCCCAGCTTTGACAGGCTGCATAAACGGAGCTGGCAGTGCAATGCATTGAGCAAGTCAGTGAGCATGGATTGATTTCTAACCTATATAAATCTCTTCAAATGTTTGTTTTTCAGAGCCTAACTTTATTGCTGCCTATGACATCGGCTTGTTCACCTACTTCTTCTTCCGTGAGAATGCAGTGGAACATGACTGTGGGAAAACAGTGTATTCTCGTGTGGCAAGGGTTTGCAAAAACGATATCGGAGGGAGATTTTTGCTGGAGGACACATGGACAACTTTCATGAAGGCCAGACTGAACTGCTCCCGTGCTGGAGAAATCCCTTTCTATTACAATGAATTGCAAAGCACCTTCTACCTTCCTGAGCAAGATCTGATCTACGGTGTCTTCACTACTAATGTGTAAGTTGCACTGGCTCTCCTGCCCTTCCTCTATCCCCAGCAGTCTGAGACTGACAATGTATTGATTTCTTAGACAGTCTGAGCAATCATTTTTGAAAGAACATTTAGTAAACGTGAAAGAATAGATAGGTCTGTGTGATCCATCATGACAACATAGCCTCTAGGACAGTGTTTTCAATCTATGGTTCACAAATTCCTGGAGTCCATAAAAGGTGAGTGTGCAGTTTTAGGGTAACTTAATTTGATGCAAACCTGGGCATTGACAGACTTCAGACTTTTTACAGGGACAGTGCAACTTGTGTAGTTTAGAGAGATGATCCAAAAATGACCCAACAGAAACACATTAATTTCCAGCCAGGCTAATTGCCTGGACAATCTGACACAATTGTGTGAACATTGGAGTTGGCTCATGAGATGGACAGGTGCATATATTTGGGAGAGAAGGGCTGGAAGGAGAAGAATGAGGCAGATGGGATCACAACAGCCTAGACTGAAAACAATATGTATTGCATTTGAACAACACTATAATAGCAAGGTCATGAAGGGCACAAGACATTTAGCATTTCCAAGGCTGGGGGGGGCTTTACCTCTGCCAGACTGTTTGAGGTCCACAAATCAAAAGCAGCATTGGAACTCTGAGGGGAAGGTATGATTTTTGAAACTTCATAATCACCTCTTCTTGGCTGGATATTGAAAAAACTTGTAATTGGAATGATTTAGTGTAGCTGTGAAAGCAGAAAGGAGAAGAGGAGTTAATTAAAAAATATATTAAAAAACTCATAATGTATATTTTTAAGTCAGGAAAACTCAAATAACTTTTTCTCTGATGCCTAAGGCTAGGATGATAAGTTTCAAGCTATAACCAGTCTGCCTGGTATTGAGTTTCAATAATACATGTTCTCCAGGGGGGTGTTAGCCTGACGTGTAAACCAGAGAATGAAAATCTAAGTAGTTACTCCATATGGCAAATGCTCAAAGTGCCTTCCTCATGCTGGGCAGCCAACTTCTTTGGGGTTTTTGTGTGCAGTGCTGTACTGTCCAATATGAATAGGGGCCTGTTCCCAGGGAGCCCACAGAAAACCAAAGCAGTGAAGCCCCACTGTTACAAGTACAAACCCTCCTGGTTTTAATGTGTCACCTGCTGGTGT
>VZTT01037371.1:0-11524 GCA_013400855.1 Buphagus erythrorhynchus | reverse complement strand
CTTGCTTTTTTTTTTTCTTTGAAATTGTGATTTTATTTCAGTGAGCTGAAAGCAAGCTTTCCAAACGGTGCTTTGTTTTCGACTCACTTCTCATATTAACAGATGAAGTAAAAGTATAATCAGACCTAAGTTAACCATGGCACACATGGAAACAATTTGCAAGAGCGGAAGCCCACTGGCATCGCAGAAGAATGTGGCTTAGCTGATTAATGAATACTTCTCTTTCCTCATCCCCAAATATGCTTTCTTCATGAGCAGAATTGTCTAAATCAGAGACAACCTTTCCTGCTTTGCATGAAATGGAGATGTGTAAAGCAGCACAAGGATTGTTCTCCTCAGACATGGTAGAAATATGTGAGTTGCCTCCCTGTGTATACTCTCCTTAGCCTGGCACCTACTCTTAGCCATCTGAGTGTTTAAGAAATTTGCATATTCCTGAATGCAGCACTAAAGCAGGCTACATGTGCTGCCCATGCCTGGTGTTTACATTCAGATATTCATGCTAGCAACATTTTACTCTGCTCCTAAATATGAGAGAGTGGCACAGGGAACTTGAATGCTAGATGAAAATTCAGGATCCCTAAGATCAAATTACATATTTTTTGTACATTCTGGGGTAATTTTCAGTCTCCTTTGTACTCAAACTCCTGATCTGTAAAACGGGAAAGGGAGGAGTCAGCAGTGTCTAGTTCATAAGATGAACGAGAGAAGAAATAACATGACTAGCATGCAGTGTTTGGGATGGTATTTATACATTCTCCAGTTTCCTAAGCTGAAAGCTCCCAGGATTCCATTGTATGAGATTGAAATAAGGATGCCGTAGAAAGAATTTAGCTCTGAAAACAAAACCAAAACCATATACTCAGAAGAAAAATGTTCAACCAATTCTAGCACATCACAGGTCACAAGCAGGCCGAAAACTGCAGTTGTGTTTCTGAGAGTGCTGCGAGCACTCAGCATTTCTTACACGAAAGATCTCAACAAAGTATTTATGTTCCGCATCTCAACCTAAATAGTATTTTTCGTGTCTAAAACACGTTCACTCTCTTCTCTCCAAAGCTGCAGGCAGTTTCAGAACTGCTGTTTAATCCCCGCAAGAGCCGCACGCTGTTGGCTGGGGTTTACACCCCCGGTTCCCAGACCTGCCGTCGGGGAGCCGCGGCTCGGGGCGGTGCGGGGCGCTGCGCATGGGGCGGTTCGGGACGGTTCGAGACGGGGCGGTTCGGGACGGGACGGTTCGGGACGGGACGGGACGGGACGGTTCGAGACGGGACGGGACGGGACGGTTCGGGACGGGACGCGCCCCCCGGGCGGGCCCCGCCGTCCGCGGCGCTGGCGATGTGGCGGCCCCCCGGTTACCATGGCAATGTCGCCCCGCAGGAGCTGGTGGAGTCCCGGCAGAGCGGCGCGGGCCGGCTGAGCCGGGTGGAGGCGCTGGCTCCGGCCGCCCGGCGCGGCACGACGGCGGGCGGGTGCCAGCTGCTGGCGGCCGAGATGCAGGCGCTGCAGGCGGACTGGCGGCAGTGGGAGGAGAGCGCCCGCCGCAGCCAGGGCGGCCTGCGGGACCTGCTCAGCCAGATGGCCCTGTCGGAGCGGGAGTTCGCGGCGCAGGCCGGGCGGCTGGAGGAGGCTGTGCAGCGGCTCGGAGGGCAGCTGGCCGCCTGGGCACAGGGGCTGGCCCCCGCCGACAGCCGCAGCACGGACGCCGAGGTGGTGGAGAGCTGGCGCAAGGAGAAAGTAAGGGCATGTCTCTTTTCCTAGCAGCGTTTCCGCTGTCGATGTGTGGTCACCGCGGGCAGGAAACTTCCGCCGAGCGGGGCTATCGAGTACATCACAAAATCAATACTCGCGGAAGATGTTTCTGTGAAACCCCGACTTTCCAAACTCTGTGTTACTGTGATCACAGCGAGCGGTGTTGCAGAAGACGTCCCCTCCCCTCGGCCTCTGCCGTACCAGGCTTAGCAAACGCTGCCTGGATTTTAGGTGTTAAACCCAGGGCTTGCCCCTGGCAGGAAGCCGAGGAGCTGGCACACCAGCTCTGGGCTGCGCTTCCAAGTTTCTCAGTGGTTCGAGCAAGAGTAGCATTCGATGGAGGAAATGTGAAGCTTTTCCTAAAAGCCAAGTAAGAAACTGGAGCCATTAAAATTTGTCAGGAATGCATTTGGCTTGTACTTTCCTTTTCCTGAAGCATTCTCTACGTTATGCACGTTGAGATCTCGACCAGTATTTAAAGAAGTTAATCTGGAAACGGGTCTAATTGCTAATTGTTTTGCTTTGTAATGCAGTAGAATTCAGAGAAATAGAGGTTGTTTCTGTTCCTGATTGTTTCCTAGCAAAAAATTCCCCATGTATGTATCACAACTCCTCCATGTAAATATATACACGTTTACAACAATCAAGATACATGTTTGTAAGTATCTGAAACACAAGGAATCACAGATGTTGATGAAAGATACAGAGTATTTCTCTTTCAGTGTAGCGTTGTAATAAAGCGGTTTCAGTGGAGAGGTGGGTATTGCCAGCTTTCTGACCCCTTGGCTGAAGTCATGTTCAAAAAAAACCCAGAACACGTTTTCTTTGAACTGAGATTATTAATCTCCTTCTGCAGGGTCTATGCCAGGTTATTTCCGTGGCTTCCTCTTTCACAGAATTCCTTGCATGGATTTATGAAACCTGCTTGCTTGAGTGTCATTAGGTGTCTGTAGGAGTAACAGAGGGCATTAAGATGAAGCAAATAATTGTACAAATATGCTAAGTGTTCTATATATGTGTGTTTTTAAAAAGGAAAAGAAGACGTGGGATTGTTACCAACACAACAGGCATTTTTTATTTCATTAAATGGAGAAGTATTAAATTCAAANCGGGACGGGACGGGACGGTTCGGGACGGTTCGGGACGGGACGCGCCCCCCGGGCGGGCCCCGCCGTCCGCGGCGCTGGCGATGTGGCGGCCCCCCGGTTACCATGGCAATGTCGCCCCGCAGGAGCTGGTGGAGTCCCGGCAGAGCGGCGCGGGCCGGCTGAGCCGGGTGGAGGCGCTGGCTCCGGCCGCCCGGCGCGGCACGACGGCGGGCGGGTGCCAGCTGCTGGCGGCCGAGATGCAGGCGCTGCAGGCGGACTGGCGGCAGTGGGAGGAGAGCGCCCGCCGCAGCCAGGGCGGCCTGCGGGACCTGCTCAGCCAGATGGCCCTGTCGGAGCGGGAGTTCGCGGCGCAGGCCGGGCGGCTGGAGGAGGCTGTGCAGCGGCTCGGAGGGCAGCTGGCCGCCTGGGCACAGGGGCTGGCCCCCGCCGACAGCCGCAGCACGGACGCCGAGGTGGTGGAGAGCTGGCGCAAGGAGAAAGTAAGGGCATGTCTCTTTTCCTAGCAGCGTTTCCGCTGTCGATGTGTGGTCACCGCGGGCAGGAAACTTCCGCCGAGCGGGGCTATCGAGTACATCACAAAATCAATACTCGCGGAAGATGTTTCTGTGAAACCCCGACTTTCCAAACTCTGTGTTACTGTGATCACAGCGAGCGGTGTTGCAGAAGACGTCCCCTCCCCTCGGCCTCTGCCGTACCAGGCTTAGCAAACGCTGCCTGGATTTTAGGTGTTAAACCCAGGGCTTGCCCCTGGCAGGAAGCCGAGGAGCTGGCACACCAGCTCTGGGCTGCGCTTCCAAGTTTCTCAGTGGTTCGAGCAAGAGTAGCATTCGATGGAGGAAATGTGAAGCTTTTCCTAAAAGCCAAGTAAGAAACTGGAGCCATTAAAATTTGTCAGGAATGCATTTGGCTTGTACTTTCCTTTTCCTGAAGCATTCTCTACGTTATGCACGTTGAGATCTCGACCAGTATTTAAAGAAGTTAATCTGGAAACGGGTCTAATTGCTAATTGTTTTGCTTTGTAATGCAGTAGAATTCAGAGAAATAGAGGTTGTTTCTGTTCCTGATTGTTTCCTAGCAAAAAATTCCCCATGTATGTATCACAACTCCTCCATGTAAATATATACACGTTTACAACAATCAAGATACATGTTTGTAAGTATCTGAAACACAAGGAATCACAGATGTTGATGAAAGATACAGAGTATTTCTCTTTCAGTGTAGCGTTGTAATAAAGCGGTTTCAGTGGAGAGGTGGGTATTGCCAGCTTTCTGACCCCTTGGCTGAAGTCATGTTCAAAAAAAACCCAGAACACGTTTTCTTTGAACTGAGATTATTAATCTCCTTCTGCAGGGTCTATGCCAGGTTATTTCCGTGGCTTCCTCTTTCACAGAATTCCTTGCATGGATTTATGAAACCTGCTTGCTTGAGTGTCATTAGGTGTCTGTAGGAGTAACAGAGGGCATTAAGATGAAGCAAATAATTGTACAAATATGCTAAGTGTTCTATATATGTGTGTTTTTAAAAAGGAAAAGAAGACGTGGGATTGTTACCAACACAACAGGCATTTTTTATTTCATTAAATGGAGAAGTATTAAATTCAAAGGATATTGCTTTTATTAGTTGTAAATATAATAGGTATGTACTGTAGCTCTATGTAAGAACACTTTATTTAGTTTAGACAGTTGTAAACTTTGGCTAATGAGGAAGATGCAGAAGCATTTCATGATGTAACTATGCATAGCCCTACTATGTAATTTTATTTATAGTTAGAGGAAATGTGGCGCTAATCTTCCCATTTTTGGATCCCAGGGAAAGGCCCTATTGTGAATGTAAAATAGCACTGCAGTTTCCATTTCTATTGTCTCATAGTGATTCTGTTGCCATGTTAGCCAAGGCCACAAATTAAAAATGCATTTCTTAATTCACAGAATTAGCAAGATCATTCTGCTACTCTGTTATACTGAAGCTCTGTTCCCCTAGGTATGTGCAGCATTAGAGCAACAGATTTTGCACTTGGAATTCAGCAAATTATTTTTGTAATTGTCAGATTCAATATTAAATCCAGCTGACTGCAACAGTGATATCACTCTATGGAAAAATGCCATAGTTAAATTTACCCTGTTTTGCAAGTTACTGCTCCTGTTTGTTAGTAGGCTATGCCTAAGGCTATATGTAGTCAGAATAACCTCTTAGTAGTTTCTGAGGTCGGTAATTTGAAACTGAAAATTTGTGTTGAAAACAGGCAGTTCTAACCTTGTGTTAGTCTTTAAAGACGCTTTCTTTACATAAAAAAAAGAGACTGATAGCAATTCATTATGGTGATTCCTGCCCTTGGCAATTTGTGATATCCTGTGTTTCGGTAATGTCCATTGTGGTATTATTTCTAATGCTTTCCCAAAGAATGGTTTCAGTAGTTTAACGTAAAGTAACATAAGCAAAAAGTAGATTAGGGTTTTCTTTTTTTTTTAAGCATTATTGCTCTTACATAATTACTTAGTTCAAATGCTACTTTATATGACATTGAAGCAAGTGACTATTTCAAGTATCTGTTAATCATGACTGAAGAGATTTCTGGTGTATGAGTGGCTCAAAGAAGATAGTCCATAATATGATAATGAATAATGTAAATCACGGGAGTCCTGAAAATCTGCTGCAGCAAAATATCATTTGTACTTTTCCTGAACATTCAATTTTGTGCTGAACTGTTCACTATGTATATTTTCAATCATCCTCTTTTTTGCTTCTGAATATGTATTTATACATACATATATATACATACACACACACATGTGTGTATNTTAGTTTGGGGGCATCCTTATCTCCCACTCCCAGGTCTCTGTTCAAATCTATCTTCACCTTCATATGATCTGTTTCTCAAGTTTATATTGTAAGTTTCTTCCAGACTGGCACTTTAGCCAAACTATTCTATACATGCCAAATGCTCTGGTCTGCCTGCACTGCAGAACCTCTTCTGTTAGTCTGAGAGGAATGTCTGAAGAATTTAGTTCCTACTGAGGCGAGGAGCCAAGTCTGCACAGCTCATTATGCTGGAGTAGCAGAATTCTGCAGTGGAGATGCTGTGGACATCATCAAGCAGTGTTTTTGTTGGAGTAGTTATCACACCTCTCCTTGTGACACAAGCCAAGCCAACAAAATCTCTTTTTTTGTTGTTGTTGTTGGCTTAGCTGTCTCTAAGGCAAGAACCATTCCAGTGCATCAAAGTCAGGCAGTAACCCAGTTACTCTCAGAGGATTGTGAGCAGCTGTACTTTTAAATTATGAAGTCATCTGTGAAAAGAGTTGAAGCTGTTAAAAAGCTTTGTGCATAAATTAACTTTCTGGATACAGCTCAAAACATTTTAATTTAACCTGCTAAACTCAAGTAAAAAGAATAATTATATTTATATAAACACATATAATTTGCTATTCTCTAAATGTATGTACCTTTATATGTGTACAGCTAATTGACAGTACTATTGCTCATTTATTAGTATGAAATTTATATCTTAAATTGGGCTTCAAAACATTTTGAGCTAACGAAGTTGAGGCATCCAGAAATTTGGTCTCTAGAAGCTCATAATTTCACATAAGGTCCTGTAGACTTGACTGCTAATAGATTCTTGAAAGTATACATATAGATCATAAATGAATTAATTTAAATTTGGATGAATTTTGATTTAAAAATTGTGGGATTTTTTTATATTTACTCACCAGTATTTTTCATTTATTTTGTTTTAACAGGAAACATTGGATGCGCTAGTAAAGTCTGAACAAATGACAGATGAGATCAAAACTCAGTTAAATGATCTTTGTAGATTTTCCAGGGATTTAAGTACTCACTCTTCAAAAGTTTCAGGGTTGATTAAGGAGTATAACAGGTATGCATTCATCTTATTTAGAGTTAATCTTGTATGTATGTGGGGTGGGGGATGAGCTGTCTTTTAGGGAAAAATTAATTAGAATTTTAGAACTAGAGACAGACATATGCAATAATTAGAATCATTATTTTGATTTTGGTGTTAACAAAAGTTATACAAAGTAGTAAATTGATTTTTTGGGTTTTTTTCTCTTAAAACCAAGCTACATCACTAAACTCAGCTGAAACTAAGTGTACATCTGTACCTGATGTATTACAGGAGTCCTTGTAAAAAAGTGAGGTAGCAGTATGTCTTATTTGTCTGAAGGAGAAGGAGCTATACCAGCTAGTTCAGATATTTTTCCTATATTTTGTCCTTCAGATTATGCTTCTTTGAAACAGGAACTAGCTACAGAAGGTAGCATTTGCTTGCTTTCTTGCTTTCTCTCAAGTCACTCTGATTTACTTTGGAGTGTGACACCTGCATTTCAGACAGAAGGTTCTATTGTTTCTTGCAGGAGATTACAGCTTCTGGTTTCTGTAGCTGCAGAAGGATGTGATGGCTCAGATTGATCCTTTATATAACCTTGTAGACTTAACAGAGCCACAAAAGTTAGAATTTTATTCACTATAGTCCTGCACCCTCTCCTTAGAGGGAGAAAGAGGCTTGCAGAATACATTGGTGCTTAGGTGCACTGAGTCACTCCCTGGAAACACTTGTACCTGTCATATCTGTGACAGCTATGTCCCAATTTACATGCTTCACTTTTGAGAACTGAAAGCTTCTAATGGATTTCCTGGTGCCTCAGTTAAGTGCATAAATTTGGTAGGAGGAATCCAGGTTAACCTACCCTTACCATTGTGTTTCAGAGAACAAAATAATAGCATTGTCACCTAACAGAGTCCTGCCTTTCCTCCCTCCCTCCCTCGCTTTCTTCTTCTTCCTTGATGTGATAAACCCAGCCTCTGCCTGCAAGCTTCAAAAGGATGCCAGAGCAAAGAGCAGATCTTGCAGCAAAGATTTCGGACGGCTTTCAGGGATTTTCAGCAGTGGCTGGTCAATGCAAGAGTCACCACTGCCAAATGCTTTGATGTGCCTCAAAACATCAGTGAAGCTTCAGCAAGTCTGCAGAAAATACAGGTAACTTTATAGCAGTCAAATACTAGTCTAAGGGAGACCAAATAAATTTCATGTGCAGCTCAGATTTATTTATTTGATTAATTACTGCTTTTGTTAATGTTGTTATTGTTAACACTAAAAGTGACTCATTGAAAAGAAATAAACACTTCTTGTTTTTGTATTTTGTTGGGCTACAGTCTGTAAGTAGTTATGGCTCATAATAGTTTTCCTTGTCTGTTTCTTTTTAACAATGGGGAAAAATATGTGTTTTAGGTGGGAGAGTACTATAAAAACAGAATGATACCAGAATCGAGTCTAGAGTTATTACACAATTATGTGAATATTTTCTGTCATGTATGAAAGTGGAGCCCTTATGGTACAAGAGCAGAGCTAAATTATATCTGTGTGAGCAGATATTTAAAAAGAATATTTTTCACATAAAACTAAAATAAACCCAAACAGTTCTGAGGAAAGGAATGAAGGTTGAAAGTATATTTTAATGAATCAATTGAAAGAAATACTTTTATTAATAGAATATAACTATCGTTTTAACTGAAAATAACAAAATGAGAATTATTTAATGAGGCTGTTATATCTTTAGTTAGTTGGTATAACAGAAGAAATTCTGATTCTCAGAAAACGCCAAAAGCCAAATCACTTCTTCCTCGTTTTGGTATATTCACTTTCCCTTGCTTAAATGGTTCACTTAAAAGCCCAAATAATGCTATCTTGATATATCAAATATTTGACTGCACTATGTTAAGAATATCTTCAGAAGGGGGAAAAGTCTTGGTAATTTTCTACGTTAAATATAAATGTTTTAGCAAGGCTGGGGTTTTTTCAACAGTGGATTTCTTTTTTTTTTAATCACTACAGCTCCCTCATAGTGTAAGACCATATCTTGTTCTCCTCAGTGAAAGTTGCCTTAGGTGAAATAAACTTTTTATGGACTGCTTTAGGACTTCTAAAGATGTCTTGGTAACCTGTATAAACCTAAAATTTTGTTTTTCTTGAAAGATAATGTTCTGTCTGTTAGCACATTTTGCATCATTAAGTCACCCATATCTTTCATTTTAATATATTCAGAATTTATAGTCCAGGTATCTCAAAGTTAACAGACCCGTTGCATTCTCCAAGACCTCTAGTATAATACAGAATCAGAACCTGACCTAATAATTTTGGTACCAAGCCTGTTACTCCTGAGCATGGGTGTAACCTAATAATTATGTGTATTACATAATCACGATAGTAACAGTTTAAAATATTTCTATACAAGACTAATAAATTTCTTTGAGTCCTAGATGCCCACAGTTAAGTTACAAAGAGATCATCCCAATAAACTGGAATTTAAAAATCTGTCTGTTTCCTTACATTTCTATATAATTCTTGTACCTGCATTTTTCCACACACTTCCTGCACACCAGCACTGTGCAAGATCTCTGTGAAGAAAAAAAAACTTCCAAACAGGGAAGGTAAATTAAGGATACAGAGGCATAAATCACAGAGACTGGACATTGGTCAGGTTCTGAGCATCAGCCCACACCACTACATGCTCATGGCAAGTGCAGCATAGCTGAAGGTTGCCCATGGGCAGGGGTTTGGTCCAGTGTGTGCCTCTCGGGGGAGCCCCTGTGTTATCTCTGTCAAGATAATGGTTCCCTGAAATGAAACTTTTATCACTTTCTGTACTAGCGATATTTAAGGGAATATAATACCCAAGTCAATCACTAGTAATTGTCTCATCAAATACAGAAAATACAGATAATCCTAGAGTCTTAATATATACATTATTCAGACACTTTCGTTTCTGGATCAAGAGGCTGTTATCTGTATATCCCATCAATACAAACAATACTGAAATGAATTTACTGAGAGATACATTAGCATGTTAACAAGCAGAAACAGTAAACTCTCATCTAAGATAAATTTTCTAGCGACTTGACTTTATTGGGACCCAAAGTTCACCAATTAGTTTTTTTTATTACTATTTTTAGGAATTCTTATCAGAAAGTGAGAATGGGCAGCAAAAGCTAAACCTGATGGCATCCAAAGGAGAACTACTGTGCTCTGTTTTACCAAAGGAAAAGGCAAAAGTTATCCAGGACAAATCTGCTGCTGCTAAAGAAGATTGGAAAAATTTTATCACCACACTCCACCAGAAGAAATCTGCATTGGAGGTATTGAACCAGTCACAGTGAGGAAAGACTGGATCTAAATTTCTTCTTTGCTTCTGTTTCAAACAGCACAGTTTAGCTTTCATACATAGCTGTGAGTGTTTACTATGTGACAGAACTAAGAAATAGATGTTTTCAAGAAGTTTTATTCTTCTGCTTGCATTTTACTTCTGTTTACTTTTGCTATCTTTATGACCTGATTTCACTTTAAGTGGGGTGTTTCATGCAGAAGGGTGTTGTTCAGAATCAAAGATAGCAGTTGCTGAAATTCAGTAGTCTCATCAAATGCTTTACTAAAACACTTTTTCTTTTTGAAAAATGGTTTCTGACACAGCTGCTAATTGAATAGTCCCAGAAGAGTGTGTAAATGTTGTCTCTCTTACTGCAAATAGGTGACATGTACTTATTTAATTGAGCAGCTTTTTAAGTAAATGCCAGTGACTTTCTCTGTTCAGAACTTAAAATTCAACCAGTAGGTGGAGAATATCTTAAAACAGAAATTTTTTAAGGCCATAGGTTTTAAGGTCAAAAGGTCTCATCTGAAATTCCCTGCATAGCATAGGAGAATTAAAGTTCCTAGGCATTCTTGTTTCAAACCAGTGCTGCCTAGACAGGTGAGAAAAAGTTTAAATGCACTTTATGCATTATGTAGGAAAGCATTTCAATGAAAATTCTCAGGTAGCAAGGACTTACCTTTCTTCATCTCGAGACTGCCATGGAAAGAGGATGTTCTCAGAGGTTAGGCTTTTTGAGTCAAGCATTTTTCAGTCTCATAGGCTTAATTTTTCATTTGGATGTTTAAGTGATACGGATGTAGCTGAAAAGAAAACTAAATATATCTGGGGAAAAAATACATTAAAATAACTAGGGCACAGGAGCTATGCTGTTCATGTTTATATTCCACATGAATTATTTCAGGTGCTCTTTTATTAAATAATGCAGAATAAGCCTACAGGGAAAGTATGCAGGCCTTGAAGGAATGCCTTCATATGCCTTTAATGCACTTTCTTATGACCAAAATTTTACTTTAAAAAAGAATATAACCAGAAGTGTTCCCCAGGACTGGGTTGAATTTAGACATTACCTAGAAACAGTGGCAGCCCATTTAAGGAGGCGTCAATGTCAATGACTGAAGTCAGATATTAGATAACTCATATCCCAAATTAGCCTTTATTCACACTGCCTTAGTTAGGTGAATTAGGATTAGATTAAGTCAAATCTTGTAACACCTGTAAAGCTTTCCAATCAAAAGAAATTTGCTTCAGTCTCCCCTTATCTGTGCAGCTGTTCTTCATTGTTGCATCTATTTTGCTTTTTAAAATTGTGCCCTATCAAACTTTTATTTTGGTGTTTGTGGATAGGAAAAGGCAGAACTGATGTAATTTATTTGAAGAGGTGTGTATAATTTGCCTACAATTATTATATTCTTTTTGTGTGCTTGATCTGTGTCTTGTGAATTAGTTATGTGTAGTGCACTGGGACTATTCATAGAAATTTGCGTGCCTTCCTAGAAC
>VZTT01037369.1:20603-41525 GCA_013400855.1 Buphagus erythrorhynchus | reverse complement strand
TTTTTTTTTTTTTTTTTTTTGCTGAGGAATCTGCCTCATAGTAACCAGTGCTGGGCAAAGGTTCCTTGGCAGCATCTCAGGGACTTCAGGCTTGGGTCAGAGGCCACTCCCATGGGCTTGCCTGGAAGTAGCCACATGGTTTGGGAGGTCAGGAGAGTTTAATGGTGGAGACCAGGCTATGCCATTTGTTCTCAGGATGGGGCAGATGCACCTGGGCCTCTGAGGTTGTGTGTGTGGGTACACAGAGGCACAGGACAGGATATATTAGACAAAATGATTGAGAAAGAAACGGATTAGGCAAAACTGTGCTTGGAGTCCAGATGGTTAGGAGCCTTGCATTTACAATGTTACTCACTTATTTATAGTGAAACCAGCACAGGAAAAATTCCCCTGAGGAATCCTGAGCCATGGCCTTGGCTGACATCACTTTTTGCTGATGAGCATCAGCAGGACATGTCCAGATCCAGCCTCTATGGGAGGACTGAAATACTCTGGAGAAATGGAAACCCAGTGACATGAACCACTGAGTAACTTTGTGAAATGGTGATGCAGGCACAGTTCTGGCTCTGTGCCAGGAAAAGCCTCTCTCACCTCTCTAATTAGTGGGGGTCTCATCAGGGAGCATGGAAGATTCATGGCCATTTTACTTTGCATACTTTCCTGTAATTTTCTGTTCTCATTTCAGAACACAAGATTATTTTTCACAGCAGGTCTGGAAGGAACTGGAACTGTGGAAGCATTGTCCAGGCTCTTGTGTCAGGGCCTATTTAATGCCTAAGCTGATTAAATAGCTACCTTCTCACAAATCACATCCCATAAAGGACATGAGGGTGCTATGAAGAAGAGGGGGAAAAATTAATAAAGATGGTGAATCTAAAGTACAGAATCTGAAGGTTGATTTCTAAAGGTTTGAAATCTATACAAAACAGGATCTGGAAAAGATCTTCAGCTCTCCAACCTAAAAAAGCTTCAGTTTTTCTTAGTGCTGCAAAACCCTGGGTATCAAAAATGAAAAACTGTATTACTGAATGCATTGACATCCAGAACATTTAGGTGTTGAAATGGGAAGGGGACCTCTTGATGTCTATTTGAGTTGTCTTTCCTTCATGATCTGATACAAACTCTTAGTGCTTTGGGCAGACTAAGGCTGGAAGGTGATGGTTCTCCCTGGTCTCTCCATGTCTTTCCAAGTGCCCCTTACTCCTAGCAAAGCCACAGCTGCAGCCCTCCTCCTTCCCTGGTCCTCTGCAAATGGGATTTGGCTTCATCTTCCCCTGCAGCCACAGAGCAGGGTGAGCTGCTGAAACAAGCCTCCAGAAATGTCCTCTTGAATAGAGCCTGAGATCCAGATCATGGCCTGGCTGCCCTCCCACCCCTGGAACACTGGGGTAAGTGATGTTGCTGAAGAGAGTGCTGTGAAAAATAAACTGGCAAGGCTATGTGTATAAACTGTGCACCCAGTCTGGGTTTCACCTATCCCAGCAAGGAGCAGAAATACCCCATGCAAGCTGTCTCCTTAGACCACAAGAGAACTAGATGTTCATATTCTGAATTTCAAATGCAAACAGTTGTGAGGAATTGACCTTGCAAGACTTGGCAATGCCCTGAAACAAAAGGGTTTATATTGCTTTTAGAATCATTTTCTCAGATCCGTTATTCCCATTATCCATATAAATGTCTAATCCTCCTTTGAATTGTGCTAAGCTCTTGGCTCTGGTACTGTCTTGTGAAGTAGATTCCAACGTTATAAATTTTTTGAGGTTTTTTTGGTTGGTGTTTTTTTTTTTTTTTTTTACATTGTGTAGTTTCTGGATTTCAATTTCATTGAATACCCTCTCTTTCTTATGTTATAAGAGGAAAAATAACTGCTTTTTCCAGCGTTTTACCCTTGTATTATTTTGTTTGTTTCAACCACTTGTTTTCTAATAACCCTTCCTCCAAGAAATGGGGTCTCCATCTTCATGCCTTTTTTTCTCTGGTGGTTGCTGTGTGCCCCTGAACACATCCTGTGTCTTGCTCCAGTGGGATCCAGGCAGGGCTCCAAGCAGTTAATAAAGTGATGAGCTTATTTGATGAAGACATTCAAGGAGGGAATGAATGTGAGAATATTACAATCTCCTCATGAAAAATAAGAGAGCAGAAAAATGGCTGAATTAATGACTAAATTATTCTCTATGAATAACTCATCCAGTTCTGTCACTAGCACTCTAATGTTAAAAAACTTAGAACCAAATTTATCATCAGGAGTAGAAAGAAAGTGTGCTCAGGCTATTTGAAGGCTGAACTTGGACATTTACTTTGGTTTATCCATACTGATGTGATGTATTTGATCATTGATACTCGTAACAAATGTTTAAATAAAAAATAGTCAGTTTAAAAACCTTTCTGACTTTACCCCAAATGTTCTTTGCTTCATGCATTTTGTGTAAAGACAAGGAATGGACAATTCCTGAAAGGGGGTGGATTTTTCAGTTTTTTGTCTTAAAGTTTCAAAGAACATTTCAAATCCCAGAATTATTTATTTAATACTTTTGAAAATGAAATTCTTTGAAATGCTTGCAATCACTTAAAAGCATAGCAGGGAAGGGCAGCAGTGTCAGGGGCTGCCCTCTGCGTGGGATGAGAGGCAGCCCTGTGGATGGGATTTGGTGTCACAACAGACAGGGCTATTGATCCCACGTTTTTGTGGAGAATGCTCTGTTCTGTGCACAGCTCTCTCCCAGCCCCACTCAGCCTCTCTTTTGCATTGATGACCTTTCATGGGCTTTTTCCTTTGCAAAGAAATTACAGCCAGTGACGCTGCTGGCAAGTGGCCCAGACATCAACTTTTACCTCATGGCCACCTGAAACTCTTGTGTTGTGCTTGTGAAATTGCAATTACCCCTCTGACATCTTTCCTCCTTGCTTCCTTTCCAGGACAGTCCTGGATTGCTTTTTAAAACACACAAGCTTCTTACATCTTAGAAAAATACCTATACAAGTAATCTTCCATGCACAATAAAAACTGATGGCTTCCTACACTGAGAATGTTTCATGGGCTGAAATTTCTTATGTCTTCACAGAAATTCAATTAAATTAAACTTTGGTAATTAATTTATAACTCCCAAAAAAGTCAGAAAGAGCCTTTCTAATGCTCATATAACACCGTAGCTTGTGTCTGCATAAAGAATCCATCAGCTGGGACTGCTCTGGTTTGTAGGTCAGCTGACAAACCTCAGGGGGCTTTGGCAGAGTGGGAAGGTCAAGGACAAGGAAGGTCAAGGAAGGTTTCCAAGCATGGATTCCCACTCAGCTGCTGTCCAGGCAGGTGATGTCCAGGGCTGGAGGGTGATCTGGCACAGATCTCTCATCCCAGCCACACGTCCTGAGCCTCTCCAGAGGCTGGAGGGAGACTTTGCTCAAGCAGATCTTGATGTCCACAAGCAGTGGGTGCAGTTGGCTGCCAAACCAGCAGTACCTAATGGGGCCTGTTGAGCTATTTCTCCTCTCCTGAGGCATGAGGCAATGCAGCATCCTTCTCACCTCCCCAAAACCTCATCTGCAGAGTGAGAGGGTCAGCAAGTTTGTAGGGACAGCTCGACATAGGTGGTGGGGTCTGGCAGCAGCAGTGATTCTGTGCAGCACCTGGAGTTTGCTTCCTCACTTAGTTCCACACAGAGAGCTGTACAGAATAAACATTAACTGCATTTTGACATGCAGAAATAGAAATGACAGTCTGCAGTCAGACCACTGTGCCTGAAAGCTGCATTGTCTCCATTTGTAATACATTTTGACCAATCCAAAAGAAAAAAGTTTCCCAGTCATAGGGCTGGGTCTATTTGTGAAACAAATCCATGGTGCAAAGAGGGTACCAAATTTTTAGGTGAAATTTGGTCTATGCTGCCCCAGCCTGAGAACAACTGCTAATACAAGGAGTCAGCAATTTTATTAGTAGCAGTTTAACATTTCAGACCAAGTATTATAATAAGTCTATAAATCTGCAAGCTGATTTCTCACAATACTCAATAATTCAATTCCTGGTTTTATCCCATAATGTCCAAGAGGAAGAGTAATAACCCATTAAAGGCAAATGTCAATGAACAAGACTGGATTTGTGCTGGATTTGTAGCTTTACTCCTCTGAAGCTCTGGCTCGTGCTATCACCCAGAGCTGATTACAAAACACATAAAATCTGAAAACAGGAAAACACAAACCTGTAAATCATCTCTCAGAAAAGTCCCCAAGGTGGCTATTTTAAAGAAGAAATGACACCTTACTTGTATGAGATAAGAGTAAGCTGAAAACCTCAAAAACAGCAGCCTGAAGAAGTATTTGAGGGCTGGGGGGCTGGCTGGGACCATGGCACGGTCTGTAAGGGGTACAACGAGGGGATCTTTGCTGAAAGACAGTGACAATGCTGAGCAGGCACAGGGCCAGAGCTAGAGGGACTGAGCAAGGCAGGATGTGAAATACACCTGGTGAAACATATTGCCTGCAGTGTCATATTAAGTGGAAAAGTGGAATGTATACATAAACCATGGAAAATTATTAATTTACAGGAAGTTATAGGCGCAGAGGTTGCATCACTGGCAGCCCATCCAAATCCCCTGATCTTATCCAAGCTCTTAAGTTATTTCCTAATAATCCATATAATTAGAATTTCCAAAGAGCAGTAATTATGCCCATTAAAGTTTTAGCAACAGCATGTTTATATATTCTGAAAGAGCATCAGCTCTCTATGAAGCAAATAAACATTTTGACACAAGCTGAAACTCAGAAACTTTTCTCTCCCTGTTCTGGTTGTCTGCTGAGCTGCAGCCTGCCAGGATTTTGCTCAACACAGCTGTGAACAATGAGCAGCAGAAGGGAAATTCAGGGGTAGCCTGAAGATGCTTACATTGTCCATCTGGAAAGCAAAGCCAAGGATGCCATTAATTTTCTGACAAATAATAGTGCCAGGAGAGCCCAAATGCCAAAGTACTTTCCTTGTAAGGCTGCTTTAGTTGTCATAATCAATAAGAATCTAATTTTGGGGGGAAGCCATGCCACCAATAAGCATATTGCTCCATGCTGTGCATATGCTGTGGGGCACTGGCTGGCCAAAGAGCTGCACGTTGCAATAGCAGGCACAGACATGGGCATGACCCCAGGGCAGAGCTGGCCATGGCTGTGCTCCTGATGTCCATGCACACCATCCTGAGCAGGGCAGCAGGCAGGGCCTGGGAGTGAGTCATGTAGCAACATTACAATCTTCATTTCTTCCCAGAAATGATGGATTTAGGTCTTCATGAAAGACTGAGTCATGAACAGAGTTGTGGGGTTTGAGAAGCTTCCCTTCCCTTCCCTTCCCTTCCCTTCCCTTCCCCTCTCTTCCCCTATTGCCTCCCTGTTGTTTCCTCCCTGTCAGCTCTGTGCCTCCCGTCGTTTCACAGCAGGGGTGGGGTTGAATGTAGTTATCATGATGCACACAATCACCATTAAATTTTAAATTTTCTTGGGTTCTTTTGTTGCAGTGGCCCCTCCTGGCTGTGTCTATGGTGTTTCACAGTCTGCTTTCCCCACAATTATGCCTGTTCTGTTCTTAGAACAAACTCACTGCTGATAGTGTATTTGTTCCTTCTTGTCATTGAGGGTCTGCTCAGGAACTTTCTATGAAGATAAAGCTTGGTCTGCCTGAATAACTTGACTGGATACCTAGGGAGAGACCAAATACCCTAGGCACAAGCCCAGCCTCTTCTGATATGCCACTTTTTTAGCTCTACCTGTGGACTCCATTTCTTGCCTGTGCTTTGTATAAAATCACTGCTTATTTAATAGCACTTAAAAAATTCTGTGTGATCTTGCAACTGTTAAATTGCATTATAATTTATATAAAAGTGGTGCCTGTGTGTGTAAAAGTCATCAGACTGCTCCCTGCAGCTTCCTCTCTCACTGCTTACCATCTACAATTTTATCACAGTAGCACAGAGGGTTCTCAAGAAAAAGTAGAGCAACCATTTTGCAAAACCACTGCAAAATATAGATTCTTCCACCAAGGGTGAGCTATCTGAATGAACAAGAGGGTAAAGGAAGTGTGATCATCTCACACTGACAAAAAATATCATGTGGAGAAAATAAGTGACATATAGGCCTGACAGTGCTAGGAAATTATTTCTGAAGCTCAGGGGAAGGAAGTGCACAGCACTTCCACAGCATTCAGGGAGGACAGCACTTGATTTCTCCTTAGCAGATGCCAAGGAAAATACTCAAGCACTTTAAATATATAGTCCTATCATGGTAGTTATCAGCTTGTAGATCAGCAAGGAATGAAACATGCATAGTACAATTGATTACGTGTATAATCTATAAAATGTGTAAGTGTAAATGAGGTGCACCACAGCTCCTTCGGGGTGACACAGAGCACACTCAGAGTGTCACCACGCTGTGTGTGGAAGATGCACTCTGATATCAGTGTGATGGCACAGAGCCAGAGCTGCTTTATCCACTGAAAACCATTCCCCTGTAAATCCTATGAAGATATGTATCATATTCCCCCTGGAGCTGGGGACTGTTTGCTTAACTCCCCATGCTGCCTGTGGAGGATGATTCACACCATATGCAGGGGACACCAAAATTCACAGGGCTGAGATGTTCCTGTAAAAATAGAAGCAGGGACCTGCTTTAAAACAATTTGAAACTGCTGCATTGTTCAAGCTGTGTGGTGCCACAGGGAGAAGCACAAAGGGGAAAGCAATGTTTTATTATAAATCCCAGGTTCTCCTTGAGTCTGGTTGGGAGGGGAGGGGTCACAGGCCAGAGCATGGCCTCAACTTCTGAGGATGAAAAGACATTTCTGGTCAACAACTGTTCATTGATCTGTGTGAAAAGAGTTGGTGGAGACCAAGCTGCTTGCTCCCTCCCAAGGCCCTTCCTTTTGGAGCTGTGTGGGTGGATGCTCTGAGCACATCTGCTCGTGGGAAGCCTGTTTGTGGCCAAACACAGGGTTCTGGCTTCCTCCAGCAGTGGAAACACAAGAGGTTCTTTAAAAAAATAAAGGTCAGGGACTGCTTTGCCTGGTAGGAAACGTTTTAGTCTCTCGGCTGCAGAAGCAAGATCAAGTCCTTGCTGGTTCAGAGGGGCAGATGGGCAGACTGGGAGCTGAGGAGGTGGCCTTGGTCAGGCTGTGGCTGTGCTGGATGCCCTGATGTGTGGGCACCTCTTCATTAGAGGTGGCACTTGCCATCATCAGCCCCAGCCTCCCAGGACACAAAAGGTACAGTCACAGGCAGCTCTGCTCCTTGGTTTATTTGCTTGCAGCCCCCTGTGTTATCCCCTCTACCCTCTGCCCTGGGCTCCAAGACCCATCTGCTGGGAATAGCCCTGGCCACTGGCAAGGTAGGGATATCCACATTGAATCCACAATCCCCATAGGAATCTTGCATCTATAAATCTATAGACTCTGCCCTTCTCTCTCCCCATGCACTCCTGGGACTTAGTTGCACCAGGGCAAATTATATTTAGAAATCTAAATAAGAGTCTGTGGGGTACCCAGGCACCGTGGCAGTGTGGGAATGCTGGGAACAAAGCATCCCAGTTGTCTTCAGACCTTTCACTTGTATTTGCTCTTAGTTTTCTACAGCACTTTGATCTATAAGTCTCTCTGTTTGTCTCAAAGGCTTCAGTTCAGTTTTAAATCATTCAAATGAAAATGCAGATTATCTGTACAGTTACGAAAATTCTCCAACTGAACTACTGGGTTTCAAGTGACCCAGGGTACTGAATAGTAAATTAATTTCCAACCCTTTGTGTCTTTACTCTTCACCTCATCACTGTCCCTCATCCTGGGACAAAAAGTGGATTTTATTGCTTGCTTCTGGAACCATTAGAGCATTTGCTATTTTAACACCTGCGAACTGCAAGGCTTTGCAGTCCATATGATTTCAGATGGTTCATAGAAAACCAATTTTAGCTGTGACAAAATGTTCTGAACTTGCTACAACATTTTTATTGCTCTTTGGCTCTGGATTGATTTTCTCTTATTAGCTGGAGCTGACTGTGGCTTTTTTTATCAGACAATTCTGGAAAGCAGCAAATCAGTCTGGAGCTCAGCTGCACAAAGTGAAGTTGCTTTGCTTATTGATGCATGATTTTAGATCACTTAAAGTGTAACAAGAGCCAGCAATTTAGCTGAGTTGGTTTGGTTTTCAGCTTTGATTGAAATTCAAGTTTAGAACATTAGCAGAATTAATTTGCTGGAGATTCTTATCTTTGCCACTTAATTTGAATGAAGTGAGGTATGTAAATGTATGTACTTTGCAAGCTGTTATCTTTACTATTTCAAAACAAGATTGATTCAGGCAAAACTCTTTAAAATCCAAACAGAATGATTGCTGGAGGCCTTGACTTGGGAAGAGGGTTGTGATTTTGCCTAAAGCTTGTGGAGAAAGCTTGATATGATGTTTTAGCAGATCCAAGGAAGGAGATAAAGGCAATTTTGACAGCAGTGAAAGTCATTTAAAGGCAGAGGGAGCAAAGATGCCTAGCTGTGGGAGGCAGATAATCCCAAGTAATATTTATAATGGAAACTCTTTAGGTGGGAAATGGCCTCTGAGGAACCTGTGGGAGACAAGATGCAGCTGGGAGACAAAGCTGAAGAAGATCCTGGAGCTGAAACAGGGCTTTGAGGAGGCTATGGAGGGGATGTTAGACAGCTGAATATTCTGAGGTGTATGTTGAATTAGATGATTGATCCACAGGCAGAAAAAATTACCAGGGAAGAAGCTGTTGGTCATGGAGGCAGGGGAAGCAGCTGAATCATGCTTGAAGCATGTACTGACTGAGCCAGAGAAGGGAAAAGAGAAACAGGGAGAGAGGAGAAGGCATCAGGAGAGCAGCCAGCTACATGGAGAGAGGTGAAGAAGCAGAGGCAGCTGTGGGGTACAAGAGGCAGATGAGGATAACATACCCCATCATGGAGGCAGAGCTGAAATACCTTTACCCTCACCCTGATGTTCCCTGAGTCCCACTCTCCTGCTGGATCTTGTTTTCATATCATTAGGAGTACAAGTGTTTGGGTCCAGGCAGGCAACAGAAAGCTCAGGTATGAACGTGGGAGCTGTGAAAGGAGTGAAGCCCATGGGGGAGAGCTGAGCTTTGCTCACAGACCAGCCAGTGCTCAGGAGGTTCCAGATGACCCTCTGGAGAAGAGGGATCACCAAAGATCATCAGGCTGCTGCTTCTAGTGACCATCCTTAAATTCATACAAATTGGGTGTGCTGTTTTAGAGACGCTGGTGAGCAAGAATCTACATGGACTGAGGGAGGATGGCCCACACAGAACAGTATTTTGCACTGATACCATGTTCCATATTAGCCTTCTAGAACCACAAGATGGTTTGGGTTAGAAGGGATTTTTGAAGGTCATCTTGTTCTAGCCCCCCTGCCATAGGCAGGGACATCTTCCACTAGACCAGGTTGCTCCAAGCCCCATCCAACCTGGTCTTGAACACTTCCAGGGATAAGGCATTCACAGCTTCTCAGGGCAACCTGTTCCTGTGCCTCACCACCTTCACAGTAAAAGAATTTTTCCCTATATCCAATTTAATCTACCCACTTTCAACTTAAAACTCTTGCTTTTTCTCTTGTCTCCACATATCCTTGTGAAAACTCTCCATCTATCTCTTTGCCCCTTTTCTCTCCCATACAGCTCCCTGTGTTTTTATTTGTTTGTTTTTTTCACCCCTACAGGAAATGTGATGGTTGTTTATTGATAGATTCTGATTTATTTTCAGTGTTGCAGCACATATATATATTTATTTCTTGGGCTGAAAATTATAATGTGACACAGTTTGCTTTTACAGTGGTTTGCTTTTACATGTCAGCGTGATTAATTTTTGGCATCGAATAGTCCTGCACTCAAGCCATGTGCTTTTGAGAATGTTTGTCCATATTTTCATATTAGGAAGTATTTCCTTGTACAGCATTTATGCCTGTGAAAAGAACTTTCCTACAACACAAAGTCACTAAAAATTTTTTCCAGCAAGAAGGAGATAAGCATCTAAATACGCCCCCTTTCAAATGCAGTTTCAAATCTTTCCTGCTTGGAAAGAGGGAATCTCTAAATAAGACATGGCAGTGATCCCAGTAGGGAAAGGGCTATGGCAAGAGGTGTTGGGAAAAGCTTTGCTTTCTCAGGCACATGGATCTGAGACACTGTCAGCAGTGTTTGATTTGTCCCCAGCGATGGCTGGGCTGGCTGGGCAGCCTGCCAGCAGATCCAGTGGGATGATCAGTTCTGGAGATGCTGAGGAAGAGCCAAGGGGAGCTGCAGGCAGAGCACAGCCCCTGGCTCTCAGTGTCCTGGCAATGCCTGTCCACTGGCTGCAGCTCCACTAACTGGGGACACTCAGCACAGGTCATCATTGCCTGGTCCTCAGCACCAGCTCCCCTCTCATCTGGTAAGATTTAAGGATGAAAGCAGGATGCCTCCCTCGGCTCAAAGGAAACATTGCTGAGCAGCTTTAGTGGCCTTCGGGGTCTTCTCTGAGCAGAAACAAAGAGCGCTTTGCCACCCAGCCCCAGAACAGGCTGCAACATCAATGCCTCTGAGGCCTGCTAATGTGAACGATAATAAAACTTTCAAAGAAAGCTTTAAAGTCCAATGTGTGGGAGTAGCACAAAGGGCACTAAGCAAGACAAATAAATACATGGCTGCAAATACTTTTTTCTCGTACCACAAATTGAGTAGGATGCTGTGGGCACGGGGAGAAGCCTTATGGCTTCCCTCCTGGTGCGGGTTTTCCGCTGCAGGTGACAAGTGTGTCACGTCAATTGTCATCTGGATCCTGTTTCCTCAAAGCATGAAAAAAATGTTCCAAGTTGCATTTCCAATTTATTCCAGTGAACACCTTCAAAACCACACCAGAATAAGGGAACTAACAGCAGCACTTCACATTTAGAAGCTCTAAGGATTACAGATTGATTATGCAGTATGAGCAAATCCTCCTTTTCTGAACATTAAAATAAGTCTTTTATCCAAAGTTGGGCACAAGAGAAAATGAGACTCATTTTTAAAGCAATGAGCACTCCATAGCTCTGATTTCTGAAAGAGCCATAGGCTGTTGAATACATTTGAAGATCAAGTCATTTATTGCAGTGCTTACATTTTCACTTAGAAGACCTCATTTCCAAAAGCACTTATTTCCAAAAACCTTACCATAAATGATTTGCCAGGAACATAAAACACCATATGATAGATGTAAACCAGGAGAAAGCCAGGAGATATGATTTCTGATTTTGATGCCAATCATTGCTTTTCCCTGCTCTCCCAGTACTTACTGTGAGTCTTAAAACTTCTACCACTGTTACTGTGCCATCAGGCAGGAATCCCACTTTTTCTGGAAACCATCAGGATGTACCCCAGTGACATCATATCCAGAAGGGTGGTAAAGAAGTTCTGTGCTGGAAATTTGTCTGGAATAGTTGATTTCTTGATTGCACAGCCAGAGAGAGAAGTAGGGAGAAAAATTAGCTGTCAGTTAAACCCAATGTATTCTGCAGCTCTCTGGGCATTTCTCTCTGGATCCAAAAACCTTTTGAAAACTGGTGTTTGATTTCAGCTAAATCATCAGACTTAGGCCTGCTATGAATTGTCTCATTTTTACTGTCTCTGGGAAAAAGAAAGTGCAGATTAGGACTGTAGGGGTAAATAATGGGACTGTGCTTGTCCCTTTTTAGGGGGCAGTTTATGTTTTCCAGGCTTTGCCCAAGGTAGAGGGAAACCAAGTCAAAAATGCTGAACTGGTAATCCAGTGAGGAGAAAAAAAGAAACAAAGCCCCCAAGTCACACATGGCATTGGAGGAATTGTGGAGAGGAACCAAAGTTTTGGAAGGGACATTTGCTGTGTCTTTGAGGCATATTTTCACTGCTTTTTGAAGTCAGACACCTATCTCACATACAAACCTCCTTCTCTTTGAAGAATCTTGGTCTGGAGAGGGGAGATAATATTAGGGAATGGCTGAAACAATTTCTCATGTGGAAGACAGCCTCAAATGTATTTCAGATTGCTTGCTCCAGAAGGCTTGTGTTGACCCCTTGCTCCAGCTAACAACCTCTGTTAAAACAAGGCCTGTACATCTAATACAGCTACTGAGAGAACACATCCACTGCAAATGTTACCCAAATATAACTTGAAAAAGGTCATTAATATATTTTTACACACTTAATTAAAAGTATGAAAGTAATGTGCAGTGTTCCACAAACAACTAATTTTACAGAACAAATTTTCTGAGAGCTAGGCCATTACAATGTAAGTGGCTTTTTTCCCCAAGAGTTTTCTAATTGGCATGCATAGACTGTTTATTCTGGGCAGCTGAATGAGCATCCATCCCTGGGCAACACACTACAGTCACACTCCTATTCTTTCAGGCAACATCCATTCAATTCTAAATCTTTACTAGGCAGATCCATCCAGAGATTACACATCCCTTACAGTAAAATGGAGGTGACTTGGCTGAATATGTTGGAGATAGCTAAGGCTGAAACAATGGATGTTGGGGCTTTCTTTCTCTCCTCCCTCTTTAGAACATCTTTTTGGTTTGGTTGGGAGTTTTTGTCAGACATTTATTTTTAAGACTGAAAATCTAAAATTAGATTCATATGCTGAGAAGGAGGCTTTATGGAGTAACCTTGTGGGCTAAAGTAATTCCTGTTTTATGGGGAGAGAGGCAAAAAAGGAGTGGAACTATCCTAAAATAGCAGGCATCAAAGAGGGGGTGGTAAGAGGCTATAGACAACTTCCTCTCTAAGAACAAATCCAGGATAGAGTTTTCTGGGAAAAAAAATCACATAACTGTTTGCCTGATGATTATTTTAGTGTAAATACAGCAGCATGTTTTACAACTGAGTGGGAGACTTGCATTAGAACTTATACTCCTTTATTCTCCTGAAGTAATTCAGGATTCCTACAAACTAGTTTATGTATTAAATATTTCTGCCTTCTTTTTTCATTTGGGTTTCTTTTCTGTAATGCCCAGGTTTTGCTAGGGATGTTTAAACAGTGCAGAGTAATGAAAATGGAATAAGGTCAAAGGGACAAGCTAGAGAGGAAAGCAGAAAGGGGAAGACAGAGGAAGAAAGGGAAGATTTGGAGGAGGTAGGAGCAGTGTGTGGGGTTTGCTCACACTTATTAACTCAGAAAAACATGCAGATGCAGAGTGTGAGTTGAGGATGCTTTGGACAGAGTGTGCCCAGAGGACTGAGGCAGCTGAGCAAGATCATTGTGGAATAGTTGTAACACCTGCAGATGTGGGGGAGCACTGGAGGTGTGGCAGCTGTGGGGACCAGCTGCTGCTGAAGATGAGTTCTCCTGCAGCTTCCACCACACCTCAGGCTGCAGTGGTTTCTTTTTGTTGTGGTGCCCAGTACATTGGTGGGCTCCAGGCACCTTGCTCATGTATGACAAGACCCACAAGACCATGAAAACATTGAACAATACAGATGTGTTTGAATTCCCAGATGATTCTGTGTGCACTATGCAGCTAACCTGAACAAGAGACATCTTTTGATGTTCATACAGAGCTGGCTATAAACAGGACCATGATGAGCCTGCCAGGAGTGAGGGAACACTATCACTTTAATGGTCCAAAGTAACAGTCTCCCAACAGTTTCGCTTTTAAATCCCATGTTTTCCCTAGTTTTCTCACCAAATGGAGGCCTTGGTTCTTGCCCTGGGTGTTGTTTGGATAAGAGTTCTTTTCCCACTCTCTTCTCCATTTCTCAGTGTTTGTGTTTCCTAATCTGCTTATAGAGGGCTGCATATTTTTCCCTGTGAAATGCAGCCTGGTGCCAGCATGCAGCATTAGTACCCAAACCACATGCTCCCAGGAGCAGCCAGGCGAAAGGAAAACACTACAGATCCCATGAATGCACATGGAGGAGGACAATTAACCACTGAATGAACCTCTGAGGGCATGCATAGGCTCTTTGCTCTCTGAAACATTCAAAGCAGGACTAGACAGCTTCCTATGGGATGTCTCTGAGACCAGTAACCTTCCATCCATGATGAGCAGGTATCTTTGTCACGCAGAACACAGCACTGCTTATGTCCTTGTAAATCAAAGCAAAGGCCTGAGGCTATGAGGAGTGAGGGATGTGTTGTTCCTCCCCCTGCCTTGCTGTCCTGTGGCTCCAGGACAGGGGAGCTGGGGATCACTGCTGTGCTTCACGAGCAGATTTGGCAGTGATGAGTTGAACTGTGGTTGCTCATGGGAGTTTTAGACAAGATGTTCAGTAGTCTCAGCCTTGAAATCTAAGGAAAAATAACTGAGTCTATTGAAACTAGTGGGAGTTTTTCTCTGGATTTGGCATAAGTCAACATTTTGCCATTTTACATCTGCCCCTCTGGCTCTCCTGTGGGCTTCTGAGGAGCATGAAGAGTCTGTGCTCCCTTTTGTGAAGCGAAATGACCAGTGAGTGCTGATACCCATGAGACACACTGGTGCTGCTTGGCTTGAAGCCCTTCATGCTGGGTGGACACCTTCACCACTGTGCCAGTGAGCACAAGGCAGCTGAGAGGTGAATCCTCCCTGTGGAGTGGAATTTAGCAGGTCCCTGCTGGCTTGGTTCCTCATTTGCAGAGCAAAAGTGCTTGCACAGTGTCAGACTTTTCACAGGCATGAAATATTCAGTAGTTTTTTTGTCCAGCATAATGGCAGGAAGGTATATATGTACTTTTTATCCTCTTATCCAGACATTGTCATGCCTTAGACCTTCCTGTTTAGTAGACTTGTCCCCTATAAAGAGGGCTTGGTGGCTTTGCTCCATCACTTCTCAGATAGGGAATTGCCTTTCATAACAATGAGTGGTGCTGTTTTCTGTTTACAAATATGGGCCTTTCTTCCTGGAAGCTGTGTATGCACAGCCCTGGGGCCATGCTTCCTGGAAGTCATCTGGATTGGCCATTACTCACTCACAATAAAATTGACTCAGCTTTAGTTCGTTTCTCAGAGCCAGGACACAGTGCTTGTAATGAGACAGAAATTAAGCAAAGCTTACAGTTTCCCCTTTGCAGACTGTGACTTTTGTTATTTCCCAGTGCAGTCTTACCCTTCCCTGGAATATGTGCAAGCCATTGCAGTTAACTTGTCTGGTGGGATAGACAGGAGTGAAATAGTCTTGGGCAGATGGTGTGACTCTGGAAGCTGTCCTGTGCAGGGCCAGGAATTGGGCTCCATGATCCTTGTGGGTCCCTTCCAACTCAGCAGATTCTGTGATTCTGTGAAGGCAAATGGGTTACTGTTAAAGATGGGGAAAAGAAAGTTGGTAGGTTAGGTAGGATTGGTGTAAGTACAATGCCAACACATTAATCCTAAGTAAAATGCAATTCTTGAGAAAACAAACTAAAAAGTAAGCCAAGAATCTGGGATGCAAACACTTGCCAAGAGAGGATGATGGAGTATTTAGACTCCTCAAACTGATTCCACTTGCCTAATCAGGTACTAATTTCTACATGTCCCAGTTCTCTTGTCTGAAAAACAAGACTTATTCGGGGTAGGTTTGAAATGAAATCCTATTTTGGAAAACTGAGGGATGTAAAAACTGGGGTTCTTGTCCAGTCTAGCAACACAGTCTGGGGGCAGAGTGAGCTCTGCCTGAATAGGAGGGAAAGGGGTCTGTGTGTCCTTGTCACCTAGGGAGGGTGGCTGGCACCCCTCCCTGGCTGTTGAGAGGCCAGCTCTCTCTGTCCTGCTGAACCCACGTTTTTAAGAACATAAATGTATGACCATTTATTGTGCTACTAATGGAAATTGCTAATGATAAATCATAAAAACAATAACAAATCTGTATGTGCCACATTAGAAAGCACTCAAGTTAACTAATAAACTTTAAGAATTGACCCTTAAGTGAGGATCTGTGAAGAGGTACCCTGCAGGGCTATTCCCCATGGGAATGAGGGAGGGAGAAGGCACAGCTTTTTGCACATCCATGAGCTGATGTTTGGCTGTACTTGCAGAGCTTGTGAGAATTCTCTGTTGAGATCAAAGATTCAGTTCATGTAAAGGTCAAGACATGGGCCTTGGGAGTATTTTCAGCTGTGCCCCCCTCCCACAGGCAAAGTCTCTACCTCCCTCTTCCTTTCCTGATGTGTTTACAGCAGTTAGGATTTTCTAAGTGTTTGATACCTTTTGTGCCTCCTCAAGCCTCCCCATTTTCATGTGATCCACACAATCTGTGCATCTTTATCTGGGTTGAAGATTATATTACTGTAAAAAACAAAAACAAACCCCAACAGCCTCCCAACCAACAGACCCACAAGTCTGCCTCAGGGACACATACTTGAGTCCTTCAGTCATGGTCCAGTCAGAGATGACATGCAGTTCAGTCTACCAGCTTCACTCTGCACTAAATTCCTCAGTACATGAAGCAAGGGGTTCACATTACTATTCTAGCTAGTAGTATATCACATGAAAATGATCCTGTGAACCTGTGCAATGATGTAATGGAACACTAATGCTGTTACAGCTCTTTTGGACTTCTTTGGCATGTGCATGACACAAATATAGCTGTGTGCCTCAACCTGGGTGACACTGAGTCTGGTCTAAGGAGAATGAGGTCTCCTGGGCATGGGTGAAGTGTGAGGCCAATACTGCCAGGGTAAGGAGGTGCCAAATGTTGACACATGCCTACAGGATTAGTGTCATTGTCTGGGGATGAAGGAGATAGAGGCAGGTCTCTCCAGCAGCCCTTGAGAGCATCCTAGCTATCAGACTGTCTGATGCTGGAGTGGGCCTTTCTAATGCTGGGGTTTTGTGGATCTTTCACATCATATGAGACAATTTATTCTTCTTTGGGTCAGCAATAGCTCTAATGTACAAGGTGCTATGAGTCTAAGGGTTGATGGATGAGGTGTCCAGTGTCTGCTTCAATAAATGTGTTCTGTTTTTGTGAACTCCAGCAGCAGAGACAAATCTCTCCACATCATATAGTTTGCACCCTGCATAGTGATGGAAGATGTGAATCTAGAGGAACCAGATCTCCAGTGTCTGATATTGTACTTGTACTAATGAGTAAATAAACCAGCAAGCCCCCTGGCCCAGCTTACTTCTACGAGGATGATGTCTCTTCCTTTCCAAATAAGGAGACTGGAGAAAGCTCCTTGGAGAGACTCTTCTCTGGGTTCAACTACTCTGGAGTCTGTGCTGAGTCCTGCTGGATGGTCCAGGGGTGTGTGAAACACCAGGGCCAAGGCCCAGACCTCTCCCTGCTCACATTACTGATATAGGAACAGTGTAGCTGCACAATGCTCCTCTGTGCACCTTTCCTCTGCAAGAAAAAGGGATGGAACAGGATAAGACATCTAATTCTGGCTGGAGAGAAGTGACTCTGCTTGGTCTTAGTGGGTAATTTGTGCAGTTCTCTTGTATCTTCTGTAAATCTCTTTTTAATGGCCTCTCTCACAATGAGCCACAACCTGGGGCAGTGAACTGTAAAACCTGAGCCTTACCACAAAGACTACAGGCAGTACCTAGATAAATCCCAGTTGTGAATCAAAGTCCCTGCTGTTTTACATTTGCTCTGAAGTGCCAGACTCTGTGCACTTTCCAGGGAAGGCAGCTGGAATATAAACACAGAGATGTCTGGCTGACAGCAGCCACCCTCAGCCCCAGCTGGGGAGCACAGCTTCCCTTTGCATCTTTTCTGGCAGTTTAAGAGTCAGTGCAGACATTTTGCTCTCCTGCTCCCCAGTCCTGGTGGTCCAGAGGAGAGCCCTCACTGCTTTCCCTTTCATTCCACATCCTGCATGCACTGACTCTGTGGCTCCATCACCACGCTCTTCATCGTCCAGTGGCAGGTTGCTGGCAGTGGTATGTACACTTGATGTACAACAGCACCCCTGCACTCCTTTCCCCTTCCTCTCCTTAAACAGATGATGTGCTAAGATGGGAGTTATGTCAGCAATCCCAGCAGACCAGAGCTAAGCTCCTGAGTTCATAGCCCCCATCATTTTGCATGATTTCTAGCTTCTCTGAGTGGCTTCCCACACTTGTATCAAGAGATTTAAGATCGTGTTGCTTTGCTTATAGCATCAATCTTTATCATCTGTCCCTGAGCAGGACCATATTTCCACTTGGACTTCATCTATTCAGAGGTGGAAAGCTGTTCTGAGGGATGGAGCATCCTCAATTTCTGCTGAGGCCTTTTGTCTGTTTGCTTCATGCCCCTGCTTTCACTTTTCACAAGGGAGTGGGCCAGAAAAACCTGTCCTTGCCCTTTTGCTGGTGGCATCTGGGGACCTGTTGGATTTGTGACACTCCATCTAACCAGACTCACAAAGGACACAGCCTTCCCAGATTTGGGCTGCAGCCTACCCCATCCACTGCCTTTGCACAGCACTGTGGGCATGAAAGAGCAGAGGCAAACAGCCCTGGGTAGAGACCTGTGCTGCTTTGGGCTGGGGTAGAGTTGATTTTCTTCACAGTAGCTGGTATGGGGCTGTGTTTTGGATTTGTGCTGGAAACAGTGCTAACTCAGGGATGTTTTCATTATTGCTGAGTTTACACAGCATCAAGGACTTTTCTGCTCCTCATCTCCCCCCACCAGCAAGGGGTGCACAATGAGCTGGGAGGGGACATAGCCAGGCCATCTGACCCAGGGATATTCCATAGCATGTGCATCATGCTCAGGATGTAAAGTGGGGTGAGCAGGGGGAAGGGTGAGATTTGGAATGGTGGTGTTCACCTTCACAAGTCACAGTTACATGTGATGGGGTTCTGATCTCCTGGTGATGGCTGAACACTGGCCTGCCCATGGGAAGGGGTAAACTGATTCCTTATTTTGCTTCGTTTGTGTGTGCAGCTTTTGCTTTCCTTATCAAACTGTCTTTACCTCAATTTTACCCTCCCAATTCCCTCCCCTATCACACTGGGCAGGGTGAGTGAGTGAGTGGCTGTGTGGGGCTGAGTTGCCAGCTGGGGGCTAAACCATGGCAAGACCACCCCAGCACTTTGTGGCAAATCCAGCCTAGTCCACAAATCTGCCAGCATTGCCAAGACAGATAGCAGGGACAAGGAGGATGCACTGAGGACATAGGAGAGCAGAGATTGCACAGCTCTTCCCTTGGGGGTAAATCAAGCAGGGGTCACCATCTTACTGCAGAAGTGGTTACTATCCACAGGCAAATACACAGGGATGAACTTGGCATCTGTCCTGGCATCACCCCATCTCTCTGCTCCACCAGGACCAGTGGTTGAACCAGAGCACACATTTGAATGCTTTATTGAGTCAGGGTCCAAATTAATTTGAACAGTGGTAGGGAGGGATGTACAGTTTAAGTGAAGACAAACTGGAGGTATGAATGGTTGGTTATTTATTTCCAGACACGGGTCTCATGACCTCAAACATGACCTCAAAAGACTGTTCACAGGCCTTCCCTGCTGTTTGCCAGGAGTTTCACCAGCACTGCCTGGTGCAGGGTCCTGCTGAATGATGCTGTGCCAGCTGCACCCTCACAGGGCTGCTGCTAGCGTGGGAGGGGGTCACGAACAGCACTGTGTGACTAAACTTCTTTACAGGAAGGGTGACTATTAACCCCGCTGTACTGTGCCCCTACAGTCAGCCACTTGAGGTCTGGTAGCCAGGCCAAAGAATTAGGACCTCCTGCAGTCTGTTTCTTGATCTGGAAGTGATATAGAGAGTGCTTCTGCTCCAATGGAAACAAAGCCACACTCCTCTTCATTTTAGTGGGTGATTCAGATTGCTGATTTGAAACTTCTTGTTTGTTTTGGGACCATGCCTGGGAACATCACAGATGAATCTGAGTGCTGCTCTGCTAGGTACTGTAGAAATACAGAAAGAAATAGAGACTTGGATTCATCTAAATTTCAAAATGTTAACTCAGTGGTTAAGACACAGCACTGCTTTAACTCTCACATGGAGACCTGTTTGATTGCAGCATGCCCTGAGATCACTTCAATACTTGCTGTAGGAGCCCAGGTTAGGTAGGCTGACTTGCCCTGGTGGTGCTGCCCTGGAGCAGGCATGGTGGGAATGACCACAGAGGAGGTGGTGCTCTTGCTGCTACTTCTAAACAGATTTTCTACCTGTTGTAGTAGGAAGGTGGGTGAGAGTGCCTTTGAGACCATCTTGGGGGCTGGAGAGAAAAAGGGAGGAGATACTAGAATGGAATGTTACCACTTTATCTCAACCCAAAAAACTCCTGTGAGAGGTTAAATCAGCAGAGAACATATAAGTGAATGAAATAGGGCTGTTTCTAAAAACATCTTGTTTGCATTCAATCGGAATGCAGGCTGTAGCTTTCGTTTGCTTAGATCTTTATTGGTATTTGCAGCCCTTGAAGCTGCAGATGTAAGCACAGAGCATGCCCAAGGCAGGGACAGGGGGAAGGAGAGGAAGAAAGACTGCATTGATCCATATTCATGTTTCCCAGGTGCTGGAAACCACCCAGTGCCAGATGGTGATTTAGATCCAGCATAAGGGAAGGCTGCAGCTGATGCATGAACCGCTCTGGTCTCAAAATCCTTTGGGTGAGCAGGACAGACTGGAGGATGCAGATGTCTCAGATCTCTCTTTTCACCACAGAAATACCTGAAAGTAGTGCAGAATGAGTGACACCTCTGTGGCAGGAATTTCCTCCCAAATGGGGACATTTTCATGTGACGAGTACTGGTCGAGTGTGGCCCTTGCAGGTGACATGGGAGCAGGATGGAGAGATAAGCCAGCATTTGTGATGTATTTTCCCATTATTTGAGCAGCAATAATGTCAGGGACAGCAATCATGCCACCCTGACCTGCTGTTTAGAGAACCATTGTAGTCGTTCCTGCAGTGTTTAGTTTTTAGTACAGAACATATTTACAGAAAAAGCAGAAAAAGCAGCTGGAGAATATTCTAGACTCTCTTTTTCTTTTTCTTTTTCTTTTTCTTTTTCTTTTTCTTTTTCTTTTTCT
>VZTT01037369.1:0-20403 GCA_013400855.1 Buphagus erythrorhynchus | reverse complement strand
TCCTAGCTCTTTTGTTAGGACTGCAGAGTTTTTTTGCCTGAAGCCTTAGGACCTAATTCTAAAAACTACCTTTTACTTTGTGGATGTGCAGCAGACTTTTTATTCTGAGATTTACAGAATCACAGGATGATTTGGGTTGGAAGGGACTTTTAAGATGACCTAGTTCCAATCCCCCTGCCATGGGCACAGATATCTTCCACCAGATCAGGCTGCTCAGAGCCACATCCAGCCTTGCTTTGAACACTTCCAGAGATGGAGCATTCACAGCTTCTCTGGGCAACCTTCTCTGGGCAACCTTCTCCAGTGCCCTCACCAATCCCTTTAATTTAAGTAAATTGAAGTCTAGGTGCATGATAAAAAGGAATATTTGAAATCCAGCAAGTGTCTCCTCTCTCCTTCTCTCTCTTTTGGTCCTGCTTGAAAAGGAAGAAATCTTTTGGACATCCACCTTGGGGCTGTCTCTGTGGGGCACCCAGCTTCCTGGCAGGTGGGACACCTCCTGAGGACTGGGATTTCTTCCCTATGGAGCATAGGACTGGTGCCATGGGGATGGGATGGTCTGTCTGGGGACAGAGTGGTCTGTCTGGAACAGGTCCTTCTCAGCAGACTGAGGGCTGGTGGATCTACCTTACCTCAGTGGGGCTTGAACAGCCCCCATCAGCCTGGAGGAATGACTGGAATTTGCCATACTGTGCAGGCAGACCCCATGGGTCTTGAAATGCCCTATCTGTGAGTGGTTTTGAACAATTGGTAGAAAAGGAGTCAAAATAAATAGTGCTGCTCAGCCTCTGACCTTTCCCCTTTTGTCCACAGAAGTTCAAGAAATTCCAGGGATTGGGAGCCAAACATCTGTGTTTCCCCTTGGGAGGTGCCAAACCACGTTCCTCCCGTGATTTGGGCAAGGTATATTTAGAAAATGAGATTCAGAAACTACTGGTGAGAGCTGCTGCTCTCCTGGTCAGAAGTTTGCATAAGCTTGGGCACATGTTTATATCTTCATCCATGTGCACTGGATCCTGCATACAGAAACACAATCTCACAGGCACTGTATCTTGTAAGTTTGAGTTTGTGTTGTGGATGCCAATATTTTTTAAAAAGTGAGGATTTGAGTATTGCCTGGTTTCTGAGCAGAAATATAGACACTCTGTGCCATGTGGGGTGCCCTTAATGAGCTGAAATGTCTGCCATGGTTATGAGATGGGCACAGAGCTTGCAGCAGTAAGGAAAGGCCAAAGGGTGCCTTAATAGCACTGGGCCCTGCTGGTTAGGCAACTAAATTGAGCCTAATGCCACTTTTAAGGAGAGCATCTGGGACACCATCAGGCTCTAGGGCCACTTCTGCACACAGGGGCTTCCCAGCCCACTGGCATCCAAACTTCTCACGGGCAGCAGGGATGGCCTGAGACCCTCCTGTGGGCTGGGAATAGCTAACCCACCTGGTGTGTTCGAGCAGGGGACATTCCTCCAGGCTTGCTGCCTGTGGAGACAGCTGATCCAACCTTCCAAGCAGCCTTTAGGGGACTGCAGAGGATAATTTGGGCGGGTCCCATGTCTTTTCCATCTAACCCATACCTGGAGCCTTGGCTCTGCAGCAGCTGCCCTGCGAGCTTGGATAGAGCTCTTCCAGCATCAGTGCTCAGAGCAGGGTCATGAGATGACTCTGTTCCAGTGGCACTTTGTGTTCCCATTCTCAATTGTGTGAAATGGTTGAGTGTCACAAGAAACGTTTTTCTTACCTCCGGCCTCAATGCCCAAACTGATAACAGCATTGGAGAGGTTCCAGCGTGCAGTTTGAGGTTGAAAACATTTAATTTTGACTTGTCCAAGGTGCAGACACATGTTAGATTTCTGCTTGGTTCTGAAGAACAAGGTTGTGGTTTAATTTCATCAACCACCAACACCATCTGTCACGTTTTCAGCTTAGGACCTTGTTTCCCCAGCCAGCAGACACATGAGGGCTTGGGGGCAGTGGCACAGATGACAACAGATCAGTGCACCACCTCTTCCTCCTGAGAGACTGAAGGAGGAACAATAAGTGGGAAATTCCAGAAGGAAAGAACTGCAAAAGTCCCACAACATGGCTTGTTCCTTGTGATACTGCATGAGACCAAGTGCCTGGAGTCAGACACCTCCTGGGTGCACAACTTGGATTTATATAGTGTGATAACTGGAGAAAGGAGCAGCTTGGGGCTAAACAAAAATACCAGAGAAATTCTACCTTCTCATACTTCATTTCACAGGTTGAAAAAAATGGGAAACCTCCCAGTTTAATTATGGTACAAGTTTATTAGTGTCTGAGAGGAGCTACTGGGAGAAATGGTTAATGGATAAATGAAAAAGAATAGAATAAAGAGATGAGATACAGCACTTTGTTGTTTAGACATATTGTTTGTCCGCCTGCTCTTTGGAGGGCAGATGAAAGAAACAGAGTGCTTCAGGTCTCCTGATGGCTTATTGGGAACAGTTTGTGTTCAAGACATTGCCAAATTCAAGCAGAATTTCTAAGGACCCAAGGAACAACTTGTGACAACCAAGATCCTTACCAGTTTGTCTTGTGTCCACACTGCATGTGTTTTGGATCCTGATGATACATGAGGGATGACTGGAAGGTGGTTGTTACAAACTGTTCCCTGGGAGGTTTCACCATGACTCTCAGGACAGGATATACAATGCCATTAAAGTAACTTGCTACCAAGTTGCTCATGCTGATCCATTGCCAGCTTCTTTAGCAATACTTCTGCACTCTCCATTTGCCATAAACAGGCCCTCCTGCAGCAGAGTGCAGCTGGAATCTCGAGTATATTTTTGCAAGCCATAAAGAAAAGCAGTGTGTCTCCACAGCAGATTATAATATTTTGATATTTCCCAGGTCGCATGTGCTCTCAAGCTTTATCCCTGCCCGGAGTCTTTCAGAAGAGCACTCATTGTACACGTGCCCTAAATAATGTAAGCTCTGTGCTGGTGATATTTATAGCCATGCAAACTTGCCCATTTCTGCCTGTGTTGTTTCAAAAGAATTCTTGAGTGATCACATTTTTCATCTATAGTGTATTTTTCTTTAGTTCTGAGCACCAAACACATTTGTAATTACTGCCATTATTGCTGCTGGATGCCCTATTAAGTCTACAAATTGCATTCAGATTTAAAGGTAGAATTCTAATTACAGCTGAGACTTGAGGAGAAAGGATGGCATTTGGAGGTAAATGTACTTAACACGAACACCAATAGAAGTGGCAACACACACTGCAGTCACTTCCACTTCATAGAAATGTTGTTTCATTTTTAAGTTCTTGTATTTGAGCATCCCTCTCTGAAGCTCAGGAAAGGATGTGTGACATTCTGTGCTATTGTTTTTATGGAATCACAATGGCCATTCATAGCACAGAATAGTTTTGGGGTCATCAAGCTCCCCTTGAATGGCTGCAATAGGTCAAAGGTCTGCATCTATCATATAATCCCACAAAAGAATTCAAAATTGTCTTATCTCCAAAATAGAGAAATTAGGAGTATGTGAGTGTTATTGTAAATGGTTTTCTGGAACAACAAAAGTGTGCAAACTCCTTACAGTGTTGTGTAACATTGCTCTGCACATGTTCTCCTCCTTCTGCTTCTGCAAATCATCCTTTTAATGTAATTATAGCTGCTATTGGTAAAAGGCACTGAGAGCACTAGCTGGCTTCTGGAGAAAACTGCTGCTGAGATGGGAGCACTTTCAGCTTACAGGAGTTTAAAGAGACTGAGAGGACACTTCTTTCAGCTTTATTCAGTCCACTGAAAAATGATCTTATTGCCCCCTTGGTGGCGTTTGCCTCTAGATTACAAATAATAAACCAGACCTCTTTCCCATCCCTTTGTAAGGAACTGTGTTATCACTGTCTCTGGTTACATTTTGTCCACTTTTTGGAATCCCAGATGCTGAATCCAGGGCTTACTAATTACTCTCAGGGCTGTGAAAATTAGACTCACATGGATGCCTGTTTACATGGGAGGCTCCTTAGGACAGGTGTTCAACCAATGTGAGAACTCTGACCCAGCCAAAAGATGTGTGAGTACCCCTGTCTGCATTCACTGATCATGAACAGATAGATATCTGACTGCTCTGCAAAGATCTAGAGGGCCAGCTTGGATCTGAGCAGCCTGATCTAGTGGGTGATGTCCCTGCTCATGGCAAGAGGTTTGGAGCCAGATGATCTTTAAAGTCCCTTCCAACTCAAGACTTTCTAGAAGTCCCAGAAAGATCTAGAATTTCCAGTAAAATTGTTGCTCTGGTTGGCTTTTATCTCTTGCTGTGTGCAAGAGGGACAGCATTGCTGGCTGGGTTTAGGTGGCTTTCAAGGAAATTTTACTTGGATATTGAAACTGCTTGCCTCAAAAGACTCTGCAGGGAGATGAGGGCTGGCAGTCCTGGGCAGCAGATGGTTTTAATTCTCTTGAATTTACTGCTTGATGCCTCTGGCTCCCTCCTGTAATGGTATCAGTGACAACACAAGTGTTTGGTTTAGGGTTTGGCACAAACCTTTGGATTCTCTAATCACAACAAACTAACCCCTGTCTCTGCAGGCTCTAGAAGAAGAAGAGTTTTGCCCTTTGCCTGGCACAGGCACTCTGGGCTGAGTGAGGGCAGTTGAGTTCTGCCAGAGGATTTATTATCTCATGTCCCATCCTTTTCCCATCCTCAGAACATCCTATACTATCCATAGGCCAGGCAGGAGGACAAAGCTCAGACAGGAGGGTGTGACTGACATTATGCACCTGCAAAGAGGAAACTGCTGTCTATTATGTGCTAGGTCTCTTTGTAAAACCATCGTCAAAACCAAAGAGAAATGGAAACATGTTTCTGAATCGCATTTAAAAAAAAAAAAAGAGCAAGCAGTCTTTGAATTTATCCTCCAGGGTTTGCTGTCTTCAGTGACAGATTAAGTGACAGAAGGCAATGTTTTCATGGTGCTGTGCCTGTGGGCAATCAGAGGAGAGAGGAGTTTGCAGCTCAGTGCAACAAGGCCTTGGTGAGACGAGTCTTCTTGTGCTGGATCACTTAAAAACACAGAGACAAAACAGGGCTGTGCTCCAGAGACAGCAAAGACCAGAAGGAAGAGAGGGTTGCTCTCATCCCTGAACATTTGGGTACTAAAACTGCAGCATAGGGATTAGTGGTTCAGCAGTTTACCCAGCAGCTGTTTTGGCTCCTGGCAAAGAAAGGATGCTGTGTTCCTGGTACACTTAGTCCAACTGTTTTTATTTTCAGGATCACCCAGAAAGTCTGAGGTGGTGCCAGGAACTGAACTGAGATATTTTCAGTCTCAGTAAAGGACACTCACCAGAAGACATGGTAAACATGTGTTTCTTGACCCATCAGTTTATCAAGAAACTTTGGAAACTTTAGGAAGTTCTTCTGCACATTTAGAACATATTCATGGCCCCAGGGAATAATTCAGATTGCAAAGGACCCATGGAAAGGATGTGTTCCAGCCTCCCATGTCTAAAGAAGACATGAAAGCCTTAAGCATCAGGGTCTAAGCCTGGAGTGCCCCCTCAAACCCTGCTGTTGCAGGGTTCTACCTTGCACCCATTCAAATTGGCAAGTCTTTACACAGTGACTTTAAATCTACCAGTATCTAGCCTTTTATTAGTATTGCTTCTGTCTAATCTGATCACTTAAAAAGTGACCCTCCCTACTCAAGCCCTTACATCCTTCTGAACTTGTGGTTCCATCTTCCTCCCCTAAGAGTGGGTGGCTTTTGTTACCACCCCCATAAGGGGTTGGGGCACCTGACTGGCACAGCACCATGCCAGGCCTGTGCAAAGTAAAATGAAGGAAAGTGTATTCAGAAAGCCTGGCAGGCACTCTGGGGGCTGAGCAGGCCAAGCAGCCCCCCAACACCATGCAGGAAGCCCCCTGCTGCATGGGATCAATGCACAGAATCTGAGCTGACAAACTGAGAACCCAGCCTTGGTGGGATTTTTGTTGTCCCTTTGGGCTCACCAACAGCTGGCTCTGTTGGGATAAAGCATGAATGAGCTTTCTTCCTCATTGCTTTGCTGCTTTGTGCTTGTTTGGGGTTTCCTGTTTTGGGTTTCTGAGTACCAGTGAGCTCTTTGTACCTCAGGACCCAGCCTGGTGCAGGCAGCACCCTGGCAGGTCCCTTCAGGTGTCACCAAGGACTCTGCATTTTTGTGCCTTTTCTGCTGGGTCTACTTGGGACCAGCCAGCTGTGGGAGTTATTTTTTTTGTTGCAGCTCCTGGAGAAGGGCTATTTTGACACACTTAATGCTCATGCTTTACTTATTTGAAACGCTTTCTGGGAGTGCCTCACACTGGGCTTGACTTCAAAGGAATTTTGAGAAACATTGCATTCTTCCAAGCATTATATCCCAAATTACGGCCCAAAAATAGCAAAGAGGAGACTCTATGGTAGTTCTTGCAGTTTGGGCTGGGATCTAAGAAAGCCAGCTGCTCCTTCCCAGGCCTGGGAGAGCCCATGGTGAGACATTAAGATCCTTCCAAAGGACCCCATAGCACCATCAGCCCCCAGTCATTCCAGAGGGTAAGCCATAGCATGGCATTAATGAGAGCACTAAAAATCTGGCATAAATCAAAGTGCTTTGACACTCTTTTCCACTGTGTATACAAACACCACGTTCCAGCAAATCAGTGAAATCAAAGCAGCACCGAGGGGTCAATTCAGCATTTATGCACGTCACTGGCAGCAGACCCTGCCTATTGAATATTAAAATCTGAAATAAAAAGGAATTTACAATATTTCTGAAATATTTAGGTCTTTGGTGAATAGCTCCCTCAAGATCATCCAGATATGCTTTTGCTACAGCACCATATGCATTTAAAAAAACAGATTTTTACTCTCTGTGTGAGAGTATCTGTCTCCAGTGAAGGATGAACGTAGCTGCACATTGGGGCAAGTACACGTAAGAAGTCTGGTGGAAATCCTGCACAGGAAGTGTTCAGCAGTAAAAAATGTGGCCGGAAAATAACAGCAACTTTAAGAAAAATAAAATTTATACTCACCTTTGGTGTTCAGGGGTTTCATTTTTTTAACTTCCTTCTGCTAAGAAGTAAACATCAAACCAAACAGTCTAATTAAGGAAACTTTGTTGACTTGGATAGTCGATGAAAAAGAGGGGCCTTAGTTCATTTTTGTCATTGTTTTGCAGTGTGCAGTAGGACACTGGCCTGTGCATTCCCCAGATCTTTGCATACTTGCTGTAAAAATAATTTATCACTTAGGAAGGGCATGATCATATTGGTGTCATTAATCACTCCTGTTAGGACAGGGTAAGAAGGATAGGTGTAAAAGAACTGGAAATTCAAACATGAATTTATCAGTGAAGACACTGACATGCAGAGTCATGTTCAAATGAGAAACCTAAAGGGTTTAACATTGCCTTTGCAAAGTTAAGTGCAGTGCTTCAGAGCAAGAAAGCAGACAAAGATGAGGATTCAGGCAGAAGTGGTGGGTTCTGGCTTCCCACGAAGTCATCAATGGCAGGCTTCCTGGCACATGCAGGACTTGTCCAGGGAGGACAGATCAGACTCTCAAATTACACCATAGCAATCACGATGGCAAAGGCACAGCATCTTAAACCTTTCTAAACCAGAGCTGCCTGTGCCTAGGTGTTCCTGCAGGGAGCAAGGTGAGGGAGCTGAGCACACTGGAAACTACTGACTGTTTGGCCACAGCTGACTGACCCATCACCCCTGCAGGTGCAGGAGAGCCATTAGCAGCTCCAAGAGGCTGTTGGGGTGTGGGAAGGCTGTGCAGTGTCACTCCCCAAGTCAGGAGCTGGTCCTACCACGTGCACAGCTTTAGCCCCAGGGACATCCTTCATCCTGCAGTCCAGGACTGGGCATGGAGCCACACTCCAGTAGCTCGTCTGGCACAGAGGCAGCAGCTCCCAGCTCGAGATGACAAAACCAGCTTGGCTGGGGGTGCTGCTCACCACTCTCAGCATCCCAGCTCCCATCACAGCTGTGATACATGAGATGCTCACATGGGCTTTCAGTTGCTGGTTGAACTGGCCACATCTTCACTGGAGATCAAGTTCCCTTAGAAGGTGATAATGGAAATGTGCTGTGACAGGGATTTCTCATCTGCCATGCTAATTTAATGACTCGCTAGAGAGCTAGTTAGTTGATTTGAAAGACCAGTTGAAATAGTTTATCCAATTTACAGATTTAGCTGCCAAGGGGGAACAGGGAGGCAGGGCTGAGCAGCAAAATTCAATATAAGCCATGCATAGCTTTGAGATATTTTCCCTGTGATCTTCTGACTTTGGGTTTCTGACTTTCTGACAACAGGGTCAGCATGTAAACACAGTACTTCCTCCACAAGGTTTTGTTTAGAGAGGTGCTATTAATAAATAAGAAGGTCACTTGATTTTGAACATGTTTTCAAAGGTTGGGTCTGGACAACCTGAAAACCTTTAGTCTCTTGTGAAAGCCAGATTTGGGTTGCTACAGGGAGGGAAGCAGAGTTCAAAGTGTGAGGTCCTGTTAGAGTTTCAGGGTTTATTCTTATCTCTGCACTGGACAAATCACAGAAGTAAACCCTCCAGATCCAGGGGGTGGGCAAGGGCTAGGGGCTGGTGTCAGGTGCATCAGCAAGATGGGGCAGCCCCAGGGCTCAGCCTTTTCCCATTGCAATGTCAATGACCAGGGAAAACAAGGAGGGGAGACAGGTGCCCATGAGAGGGACACCCCCAGTTTCAGCTCCTGAACTCCCTGTTCCACAGTGCCTTTGGAACAGCACAGCAGTCCTGGCTCTGAAAGCTCCTGGGGCCCATTGCAGAAACACCAGTAGAAATCTGCATGCAGCAATATTGTGTGTGGTATGAAACCTGCTGCAGGGGAGCTATGGGGAGAGAGGGAGGGAGACAAATGCTTAGGATTATTTCTGGTGTGTACCCAAGGGTGCCATTTGTTCATATAAGTATCCATAGCAGAATAAAATACTTTTTATTGAAACATTTTTTTCTCTTGCTGGCAGCCACTCCAATTATCTCTTCTATCGTATCCCTTGAAGCCAGGCTCCAAGGTACACAAGTGAAAACCTGACAGCTGGAATGCAAAGCCTCAGCTGAGACTGAGAGCTTTTACTAGATCACATTCTGCACATTTATAATGTCCGGGGTATTAGCAGTGGAAACAGAAATGGAGATTTCCTAATCTCACCTGAGACAACACCTTGCTGCCCCACCTTTGAGAAATCTCCAGTCCACAGCAAAGACTTAATCCATCTTAATTAACAAAGAACCTAAGTAGGCACACTCTCAGCTTGCTCCTGATCTGGATTTCCCACATTCCTGAGTTTTGGTGTGTAACTTGCTGAGAAATTATTTTGCATTTGTAAAGAGTCACTTGCTATGGAAATACACTGTAAAGCCATGTTGATTTAGCCTGAAATTTTACTTCAAAAAAGAAGATTCACATTATGTAGATGTGTCTGGATTCAACATAATTTCAGAAGAAAACATATTTTTATTATTTTTTTTGAAGTGGGATTTTTGATTTGTTTTTCACTGCAGTGTTGGATATCACAGTTTAAAAGTTAAGAATTACAACTTAGCAAAGCAGTAGTTTTGAGAGAACATTACTTTTGTGAAGACATGAAATTTCAGGATGATTCAAATTACCTTGCTCTTTGCTACATAAAATTTTGATCCTGGCTGTGTGTCTCCTTGAAGACCTGTTGGGCAGGTGAGAGAGGAGAGAAAACCATTGCTGATTTTTTTCCATGATAAGGACAGCATCTGAACAACAGCTCACTCTGAAGATGTGTTAGTGCAGCCTTCTGCTTAACCACAGAGATGTTTTGAATTTCTTCTACTGGTTTTTGGACAGAGGGAAAAAATCTTGGTGTGTCTGGGATCGTGTTTGAAGAAATCCAGGTGATCTTCTCACCCCCTTCAGAGCAATTCAGATTTTACATTTCTCCAGAGAAAGAACAAAGTCCAGGCTCAGGCTTGCCTGCAGGATGGCTCTCTGGGAGAAAGTGAAGACTTTCTGCAAAGACTTTCCTGCAAAGTCATGACCCTCTGCTGCAGCAGCACTATCAGCAAACTGAAACACTGTGATGCTTCACATGCAGCTGTGCCAGGTTGTAACCATGAGATCTTGTCTGCTCCTTGACCTTGTTTGCACAGACGTGTTCTCTTTTCATGTGTTTCAAACCTGATCCATTCCTTGGATCAGCTCAGTGCCCTTACGCCTGCTCAGTGTATCAGTAGGTCGGTGATCAGGCTTGAAAATCAGCCCAGCCAAAACCCCTAAAACCTGAACTAAACCTCTTTTCCAGCCAGATCAAAAAAGCCATTCCACAAAACTTCCAGTGTCACTGAGAAAAATAGATGAGGAGGGAGAGGAAGACTGCAGGGATGGGACAGTGAAGGAGCAGGACTGTTTATTGGCAGCTCAACCACTGGGGTTAAGCCAGTAATAAGCCACATCCTTGGAAGAGCACAGTTTGTATTTGCAGAGTCTCCTGGGACTCTTTAGTTCCAAGTGGTAAAAATTTCTTACGCTGATGCCATCATCTGTGCTCAATGCCCATCTACAAATGCCATGAACATATCTGGGTAATGAGAGCACATCCAGCTCAGTGATGCTCCCCTGGGCCTGACACACAGAGCAGAGGAGCAGCCATGGTGCACAGAACTGCTTCCCATGTGGTCAGCCTTTCCCCAGCCAGGGTCATCTCCCGTTTGTGTTATAAAAGCCCTCATTTTTCATTGATGGCATTCAGGGAGCTCCACATTTGGCCTGTACAATTCATCAGCTGGTTCTGTGCTGACCTTGCTCTGCCTGGCTCTGCTGTGTCCTGCTCCCACTGCAGATCCATGACACCCAGAGGGAGGATTGCTGCTATTTTGTTCCTCCAGCCTGACGTGCTTCCCACCAGAGGGTGGGAGCTGGGCTGGGTGGAACCACAAGCAGCTGTTCAAAGTCTGTGCAGACACAAAAACCCCCAGCTGGAGCTGTCTGTTCAAATAAACACTCAGAGGCCAAGGCACTGCAATATGAGAAACACATTCCTAGAGGACATGGATTCAAATGGGGGTGGCATGTGAAGGGATCTGGGGAGAGCAGCCCCATGGCTGTCGACAAGGTGCCACACAGAAATCAAAGTGCTGAGCTATGGCCACCTGCAGGACACAGCAGGTGACCCGAACTTGATTTTAAAAGTGAAGTATTTACCAAATTGCATGGAAAATGCTGGTATTAAAAATATCCTAATTTTTCCTGGTGAAAATCTGAAGCATAGGATTCAGCTGGGTCTCATAAATAACCTAGGGAGCTGGAAAATGAGGACAGTGGCTCAAAAGTATCTTCTTCATCTCCTCTCCCAATCCCAAGGCTATGGAGTGCTAAAAAAGCACTTGGTAATTTAGATGGCCTTTTGACTTTTCTGAGCAGGGTACTGACCCCACCTCTGAAGGAAGCCTCCCACTCAGAGCACTGTCACTTCTGCCTGTCCCACTGTGGTGCAGAAGCAGAAGAAGCAAGGGGAAAAGCAGCTGTGGAGGGCTTAGCACAGAGCTGGAGCCCAGTCCTGGATGCCCCCTTTCAGGAGAAAAGTTTCAGCGTTCTCCTTCAGGCAGCTCTAGAAATGCTGAAGGGGTGGGAAGGAACAGGGATCTGCTTCTCACCAGCAGCTGGCCCAGACCAGGGAAGCCAAATGTCTGAGCATGGACATCTGCAGAGTTGTTGCCTGTGTTAGAGCCAGCTGTCTGGGACTCCCAGTAAAGGGAACAGAGAGAAGCTGTTTGAGGATGTGATTCATCTGTGATGCTGCAGGAGTCTGAGCCAGGGCAGAGGAGATGCTACTGATGCAGTCTGGAGGAATGACTCCCACTCAAAGAGGAAGGGCTCAGAGAGAACTCATGGGCTTGTCAAGAGTTGGGTTTTTTGTTAATTTTCTGCCACAGAGTCAGTACACTGGGCTCATGACCAGCTGAGGTGCCTTCTCTAGGATCATTCACAAAGAATTGGAGGATGTTGGGTGATGTGCCTGGGCATTGCCAAAAGCCGTGGCAAGAGGCAGGAGTCTGCTGCACATTGTTCACTCTCACCCTCACTGGAAGCCTCCACTGCATGGTTCCCAGAGAGAGGATGAGTTTGTGCATGGTTCCCAGGGAGGGGATGAGTTCCTGCAAGGTTCCTTTGGTTTCTGGCTGCAGGTGAATAATGGTGGCTGCTTGGTTGTGCCAAAGGGCTGCAGTTGGCACGTGGATTGTGAGCACAGAGAGATCACAGTGCCACAGAACTGCCCCCATGGATCTGCCTGCAGGGCTTGGCCATGCATGGGACATGGTTTGGAGGCTCTGCAGGGCTGCAGCTCCTGGGGCCCTGCAGATTTGGCACTGCAGAGAATTGGCTGAGCTGAGGCACAGGAAGGCGAGGCAGTAAGTACTACAGCTCTCCAGGTCTTGAATCTATTGCAGAAGATCTGAGCTGGGGGTGCAGTTGTGGCATAGCTGGGCTCTGCAGTGGAACAGCACAAAGGCTGTGGCTGTGGGAGCCAGGAAGGCTGGGATGTGGCAAGGTTGGGGAGGCAGAAGTTTACACAGGACTGTGGTGTCAGCTGTGCTGGAGGTGTGAGAGGGACCCTAATTTCTGAGTGTGATTTCTGATGGCAAGAGTTTTGGCCATGCCCCAAAGAAGGCATGGTGATTAAAACAGGTACAGAGCCATGATTCTACTCTGGGAGTTGTCAGTTCAGTTTGGGCACCTCAGTATGAGAGCTACACAATTTATTGTACCTATAGCATGGTGTGTCCAGACTCAGGAAAAGGAACAGATAATATTGTAAGAAATTTGGAAGGTGAATTGGAGGAGGAACTGGGGGGTGGGCTCAGTTTTGGTCCAAAAGGAGCATGGCAGTGAAAGGGTTGCAGCCTCCACCTCAAACATGGAAAGAAAGTGCTGAAACTCTTGCCAGATCTGTACAAGGTTATGATCTTGGTCTTGCATTCCTGTCTTGGGCAAGGTTGAAGAACACCAGCTGCTTTAACAGCCTCTGCTCCTTCTTTCAGGACAGCTTCCTTGACATGGAGACCTCACCTGAAGAAGAGCATTTTTTGTGCAATTTATGCTGCTTTTCACAACTTTTGGCCAGCACAGCCTCACTGGCACTTATCCTCTGCATGGGAAGCTGAGCTGAGCAGCAGCACTGAGAAGCAGGCAGGGATGGTGCTGCACACCCAAGCTGTGAGATCCTAGAGAGGGAAGCTGCTATGCACAAATAAACTATGTTAGAGAAAGTATAAGGGGATGAGGCAGGTGTGTGTGGGCTGAAATGGAAAGCCAGGGGCTGGTGTGATAGATTTATGACAAGACTGGAGGAGAGGCTGAGGAGATCTACTTATTATAGTTTAAAAAATGGTCCCATCAGAAGACTGCCAAGAGTGCTCCACTGTGCAAATTTATGACATGCAGTGGGAGTGATCATGTCTTCTGTACAAGCTAGCTAGAAATAACCCCCACCTTTTTGCCATGAATGTTATTCACAAATGTGCGTTAGAATTTTTTTTCCCCAAGGAAATTGTTTGCCTATTAGTGGGGGAAAAAATGCTCCTACATTAATGATAATTGAAAACTGACTTGATTTGCAGTTGCAAATTTGAGTTACAATATTTGTTTGAAATTCTTTTTAATTCCAGTTTTTAATTTTAAAGCAAACATTTTTTGTTTTTCAGAAATACATATAAGCCTGGAAAACCTGATTTTCCCTGCTTGAACATATTTTGCAGTAGGATATGTCAAATTTTCTTCTTAACCATTATTGACACCTACCCACACAAATAGCTTGCATGCACTGCCACATAACCTGAATATTATATGATTTAGTCATAAAAAATAAAGATTTCAGGGTCCTGTATTTAAACAATTCTTCACTGTAAGAAAATTTGGGATTTGAAACTTTCTGGAAGATTCTTTAGGTGCTTGGCCATGGAGCATTTTGCATCTAAGAGACTCCAGTGCCATTATTGAGGGACCATGGCCAGAGAACTTGCCCTGTGAGACACTAAGGGGTGTGGGGGTTTTCAGGCTGGGAAAAAATAGAACGTTTTTGGGAAGCCTGATGGCAACCTGTCAGTGTCTGCTGGAGGAGGCAGAGCTATCCTCTTTTTGGGAGTGTGCAGCAGCAAGAAGAGAGACAGTGGTCACAAAATGTTCCTGAGAGGTTCAAACACATGGAGAAGAGGTTTCCACCCTAAGGACAATGGAGCCCTGGAGCAGGTTGTCCAGAGAGGCTGCACAGACTGCTGGGCTGGGCTCTATGCAAGGGAGAAAGAGACTCCTTTCCACCAAGGGTTATTTACTGAGAAGAAACTGAGCTGTAGGCTCTGCATTAATGAGTTTTTGGGAGAGAAATGGCAAAAGGCAGTAGTAAGAGTCCCACAGAAATGTCAAAAGTTTTGAACCTGGGTATTTCTCTGTAGCATTATGCCCCATCAGGAAAGAAAAGCATTTGTACATATGACAGCAAGATATATATGTCTACAACTGAAAAAAATCATATAGAATTCAAGCAGATCAATGTTATTTCATGTATCTTATGATGAATGCACTGAAATGACTGAGACTTCATATTATGGGGCAAATCTACTGTTTCACAAAATGTCTTATGTCTCTGTTTTCCCCTTTTCATCAGGTAACAAGATCAGATGGTGACTTTTCCTTACTTTTGATTAAAAATAGCCGTTCTTCTCATAAGGGCTAATGGTGAATTCTAAGTCTGTATGTATAGAGTGATACAACAGTAAATTAGAGAAGAGTTTATCCCTAAGAAGTTTTATTGATGATGGGGGTTCACAGGTTGAAAACCAACTTTCAGCCCCTGAGTAGAGTTGCTCCTCTAAATGTAGCACATTTTTGTAAGCCAAAAAAACATGTTATATGCATGATAAATAGATCATATTATTTTTTGCACTAGTGGCAATTATGGGTTGTCTTTTTCAAGGTTGAATTTTATATGTGAGAGGCACATATACTTATAAAATTTCACAAAAACTGCCCTCCTTTGACTCTTCAGGAAAGCAGATAATTTAAAAATTATATTTTATACATGTTTTTCTTAGTGAGTCTTTCATTATCATATTGTGAGTGTCCATCACCTTAAATGTTTCTTCAAATCCTCAAGCACAAAGCTGAAAAACAATGACCAGGTCTCTGCAGAAATCAGTTATTTTCACATTCATTTATTGTCTATTGTAAGAAATAAGTTCCCCTACACTGCCAAACTGAAAAATCTCTACAAGATTTCAAAGACACCCTTAATGCCAAGAAATGTGCAGTAATAAATTATCTTGTGGTTTTTTTCTACAGCCTATGAGGACAGAATAAGTTCAAGGACCCTGTTGCATAATTAGTTTTGAGATTAGAAGAATTTCTCTACTTTAGAGGCACCTGGCATTTGAGGCCAATGGGGCTAACAGGGTCAAGTAGTGAATAATATAATAAACTCACTGAAATTTATAAAGCTGCAAGTTAGACTGAAGAATTTGTTTTCATGCTTCAGAGCATCTGCTGCTTCTCAGGAGGGCAGGCAGGAATTTTTGCCTTCTCCTTTTTTTTTTTTTTTTTAATTTCAATCACAGGGACTATGTTAGGACTTAAGAAGCTGCATTATTTCTTGATGTCTGTTTTGGATTTAATTGACTAATGACCAGACTGGAGACACTGAATCTTCTGATTTTCAGTATCTAATGTTGGTCATGCTGTGGCTGAGAAAAAAGTAGCTTTAGGAAATTGCCTCTGCTTGTGTGACTGTGAGTGGGTCTAATTTATGCTGCATGAAGAATAAACATAAGTATATCCTTTGCCAGGGCTGACAGTATTCAAAGGGGTGGATTTTGAAGAATTAAGGCAAATAACAAAGTCACCTGGTCTGAGGAGCTCAGAGCCTGGAGAGTGGAAAAGATGGATTTCTTTAAGGCACAGCTGCTAAAACCATCCAGAAATGGTATTCCAAAGAAGAAAATACACAGGGAAGGGCAATGCTAGTGTAAGCAGACAGCTAATGAGGTTCAGTAGAAAAAAAAAGAAAATAAAAGATGACAAATAGATATAGCTGTGTCAGAGGTAGGGAAGAGGAGATGTAAAATGAGAACTGCTGAGTGGAGAAATGAGTTAGACCTGACAGATATAAAGTAGCAAAATGTTCTTTGCCCGTATGAATAGAACAAGAAGAATGGAAAAAGTGAGCACCAAGTATGGACCAAGGATGCTCTAGACACAGATCTCAGAATAAAGAATTGACACTCGAGCACCCAATATGAGACTTAAGCATAATATAACCCCCCCAAGCCAGCTGCCTCCCTTTCTGTAAGGACGTGGCTGCAGCTCAGGGGTGCTCTTCTGTTTGCATGTGCCCATGCTGCCTTCCTTGCATGCAAGTCCCCATTTAGGAAGCATTTGTGAGGTGCAGATTATATGTAGCAGGCAGGTTTGCTCAAGATGGCTCTTGACAGCACAATAACAACAAAAAGTGATGCACCTCCACCCCAGCAGTGGAAAAACAAGAGGTGAGTGAGCAGAAAAGGCACTGAAAGTACAGAGGAATGAATCAGATAATACCAGCATAACCACACAGGCTGCACACAAGGTCAAGACCACAGAAATGAGGGTGAGGAGTGCTGCTATTTAGACTAAGAGGAGCTGAGTTTTTAGCAAATGCAATACAGCCAGGAGTTAAAGGTCTTCTCAAAGGCTGGTCTAGGAAAACTCCATTACTGTGGTTGGCAAAGTCTGCCTGATTCTCTTGCTTCCAGAAGTTACAGTACAAACCTCACTCTGGTATCATTTTAGGAGACTTCCCAAAAAGCTTTTCTGCTGTGATATACAGATAAAATGTCCTGATTCCACTGCCCTTGCTGGTTCTGTCCCCTCCTATTCTGGTAGTCAGTGGTCTGGAGATAAATCAGTACTTGGGGAGATCCTGTTCCCTCTGTTTAACTTCATAACAAGATAGAGGCAGTCAGGTATATTGATTCTGAGTCATTTGTGACACCACATCTGCTCTGTTGTTCCCAAGGGCTTGGGCATAAGTGCAGCTTATGCTCTTGTTGGGGTCAATATGTTGGGGAGAACAGTGGCCAAAAAAATAAGACAAAATTTGCATTGAGATGATCTGAAATGAATTCTCAGCTTGACTGAGATTTTATTTATCTCTGTCTAAATAAAAGAACCCCAACAAATAAAACATCTCCAGGCCACTCATTTGTTACTTACTGTATAACATCTGGAGAGAGGAAATGTATAAAATATCTTGTGAACCAGCAAGACCTGCTAGGAAACTGTATTATGTTTCCCTCTGTTCTACAGGCTGGAAAGTCTTAATGTTTCCTGTCATCTTAAACTTCCTCTTTGCTTTATAAATAATTCCTGGATGCAAAATATTTTCTAGTGCCTTGGCCCTGCACTGAGGAATGCATGCTGAGACAAGCTCCCTGAGACAAAAACCACTCCAACAATTGTCCTCTTGGTGCACTGCCAAGCAATGGAGATTTTCAAGCAGGACCTGCAATTGAAATGCAGCTATGCAGATCATCATCACTTGGAAAAAGGGAAAATTGCTTTACAGGGTGAAGAGTTTGTAGAAGTGGTGAAAATAACTTTCTGTATCTCATGCTGATTTGAACTGAGAAACTGAGCCAAATTGCCATTTGACCCTGCTTAGGGCAGAAAATCTGGAAAATCACAAAACAGTGCAGAGTATCTTCTTTCATACTCCCAGTGTTAGGGAAAGGTCACCCCTGGATCTTCCCTGAGAGCATCCAGGACCCAGAGCTGGGAACAAAGAAGGAAAGACACCTCAGCTCCTTTCTCATTCCCCTCTCTGCTCCTTGAGCAAATCCCAAGAGGAGGGTGAATCTGCCATCACCTGTTGTGAGCTGCCCAGATCAGCAGGAATCCCAGGAGCTTTCTCCTGGTGTTTGCCCCAGGGTATTGCTCATCCTCTGCTCATCCAGCGTGGGCAGAGCTGGGACACCACAGCTGAATCCATCAAAACCAATCTGAACGTGCTCACTGCAGCAATCCTGCTGCTATTTCATCAGGTCGATATGTAATTGTTTCTGTTGCTGGAAGGCTCCAGCACCCCCTTCATTAAAATGCAAATTTTACATTAATTAAAAATGCTGGGAGCACTTGCACAATTTATGACCAAATCTTAGAGTTCAGAACCCCCACTCTGGGGAGGGGCAGCAAGACAGTATTGCAACTGCTGGAATAAATCCTTATCTCAGAACACTGAGGATGTTTAGCTGATAAAGGCTCTTTGTGGACTTCTAAAATTAATTTGTTCCACCTAGATTGAGAAACAGACAAAGCAGAAGGAGTTCAAGTAGAATTATATTCCTACAGATAAATGCATCTAAAACTTTTCACACACAAGAGAAAGGAAGAAGAAAGATTCCATTTTATTCTCTGATGCAGCAGTAATCTTGTTTCTTCACAACCTTCCTTTCCCAACCAGAAATTTTGCATATTCCGCTGTAGAGCTGACCTACTCTTACAGCACTGGGAACTTGTCTGCTGGGATTCCTTCGTTTAATTGGAGCAAATCCCATCTGCTCCTAATTAGTCAGTAATGGTAGAATTTCTCCTGAGATGTGCTGGGGTGGATGGGGAGCTGCTCCTCAGTGGCACACAACAGGCCAGCAAGAGGAGACCCTCAGGCTGTGGCTGCCTGGTTTTCATGCATTGAGCTGGGACCTTTCTAGCAGAGCTCTGCTCTGGGGTGAGGATCTGGAGAGGAGCTGGGGGAGCCTGGGCTCACTGGTGCTCCTCACCTTGCTCCCTTACAGGAGCAGTGGGGTCTGTGTCTGGCAGGGGGGAAGGTGGGAGTGGTTGGAGTGTGAAACCTCCATGACACCTCATGGCATGTGAAGCCACCTGCAGCATCTTGGCATGACTGGAGCCTTTCACTCTGCCCTAGGGGAGGAAGCTGTGTGATCTCACTGCTGGGAAGCACCTGGAGTGAAGGATCAGGCTGTAGGAAATCTTTGCTCTTCCTCCACAGGATACCTCAAGGCTATGGCCAGAGGCTCTACCTCCTCATTCAGCTAACCCAATTTCCATTTCCAGTGCCTTCACCTTTCCTGAAAACCAGGCAGACACAGCCTGAGGGTCTCATCTTTCTGGCCTGGTACGTGCCACTGAGGTGTAGCCTCTTCCCTATTCCTACCTGGTTTACACCCTTCTGCCCCAGGGAAGCCTGTGGCAAATCTGGTCCTTACTTCTGGGCATGAGCAAATCACAGTGTGTTACTTGGGGAAAAATATCCCTACAGCTGCAAAAATAACCCTGATGTGAAAAAAACCTTCTGCCTTGGAAGTGAAATAAATGGCAATGGAGGGTGGCAGGTCTGTGCACACCCTGGCCTCCTTGCAGGAACAGGAGAAGCAGGAGTGTGACCAGCACCCAACATGGGATGGGAAGAGCTAGGCAGGCTGGCACAGAGATCTCTCCCAATGTGCCACTGGAAGTGCCTGCCCCTGGTTCCTCTCATGTCTGTGCTTGAGGTTCTTGTTTCTGTTCTTCGTCTCCTGGAAAGGACAAACACACACACACACCTAACTCCAGCAATGCCTGTGCAGAGTCTGTTTCTGGCACATGCATAAATCAGCAGCAATTTCTACCAAGGTAAATCTTGTTAGTCATTATAAAATTGTTGTAAGTTAGGTCAGAATCCAGCCTCCTGAGGGGCTGCTAATGGGCCCTGGGGAGTCTGGGGATGTGTTGGGACGTGCATGGATACGTAAGCAAGCAGAAGGGAGGCCAGGGCTCAAACCACTGCTGTTATTCTCATTGCAATGCCCATCATTGGAGAGATGGGCTCCTCTAGTGCCAAGCTCTCTACAAGCCAGGAATAAAGCAAAGGTTCCTTCTGCAAAGAGCCCACTCTCTGCTTTAGTGACAGCTTTAACAGGTGAATGATATGGAAATGTGTGAAAGTGGAAGGACAGGGTAATTATAGACACTTGCCTTTGCCCAGTCTCACTGTGGGCACACTGGCACTGCTGGTCCCAGAGCACACATGCCTTTCTGCAGATTAGATTAGTGACTGCAGATGGGTGAACTTCTGCAAATTTAGGGCATTGACGGGGATGGTCTGTTATTTATGCAGACTGATCGAACACAGACATTAATTTCTGTGAGGCAAGACTTTTTATGGCTCCCTATGGATCACATAGTGGATACTGAATTGCTGTCCTTCTGGTTGTAGATAAATCATCTACGAGAATCCAGGATGATCTGAGACTACATTATTAGGATAGTTTCCACATTCTCAGCCCTGGTACTTAAACACAGTAAATAAAGAAATGAAAGATGATTTGTTTTTCACTTGGTTGAACTATTCTAAGATTTCAGGGGAAAAAAAA
>VZTT01037368.1:30364-41536 GCA_013400855.1 Buphagus erythrorhynchus | reverse complement strand
GTATAATTTCTTTTTTTTCAGCTGTTACAATTAAGCATTGAAAGTTACTTCTCCTGATGAGAAACTGGGTTCAGAATTGAGAAAAAGGTGAGGATTTATTACCCATGATGTAGACAAGTGACACTGGCTCCCAAACATGCAGCCAACAGTCAACAATCTGATGAGAAAATGAGACCTTAGTGAACAAATTTTTACTTAAAGAAAACCATCGTAAGTGGCTAGCAGGCAGGCTGCTTTGATAAAACAGATTTCCAAAGGAAGCATAGGTGCTGCCAATAATTACTTATTACAGTCTGACTGATTCAGGGCAATTGCTTCAAAAGACTTAACAAAACACCCCAATGAGATGGCTCTTACAAGCCCTCATGTTTCAGTCAGTAGGCTGTCAGCTGGTATAGAGACTTGGAGCCATACATGCAAACAAGGCATTCATGCTGTTTGTGGAAAAAATAGGCTGTATCTTAGTATATGGAAGATAAATTATGTATATATGTTCAGCTTAACACATGCACCTTCATAAACTAGACAGAAAACAGCATTACTCACAAGTATTCCATGCATTCAGCCATACTGGGGTACAGTGAAAATAGTGATTTGAAGTGGTAAGTACCCCTGCATCTGGCCAGCAAACATCTGTATCTAATAACTCTAATCACCCTGTATGTAACTTCAATAAAGCTGCATTACCATGTAAATGAATTACCATTAAAATTTGACCAGTCCATAATTCTACCATTGAAGAGGAGGGTTACCATGAAAAACCCTATTAATTCTTAATAGTTCAACAGAATATCTCAAAGATAATAGCTAATATCTTCTGTTTTGTTTTCACCTGGTGTTTATCAAATGACTAGCAATCTTTCACTGCTTCCTAAGAGCATATGTTGTTCTAGGTAAGGAGGATATTGTGTTGGGAGCCTTTGTAACCCACTAGCCTGAGACTCCATTCATGGGTAAATTGATAATGGCTTGTGGCTTTTACTAAAATGATGCCTGTCAAAATGTGAGCAGGGATAAAACCTAGCTTAGTTGCTTAGTACATATGGCTTAGTACAAGTTCCTGCAGAGGAGTTATAGCTACTTTAAAATCCATCTGAAATATCTCTGCATTGCACTGGGTTTTGCAGACACTGAAACTCAAGCCAACTGTTTATGAAAGCACATCTTTGCAGATATGCACAACACCATCAGTCCCCCTGAAGTCAGTGAAAGCTCAAAGTAATCATTACCACCTATAAAAATGACATCAGTAAAACTTGAAAAATAATGTGCATAACAAGATTTGAAGTGTACAGCTCCAGCTACAACCACACATGTACAGTCAGCGAACAGGTAGGAGCAGGAATAAGCCTCAAAAGAAAGCTGTTTGGATAAGTTCACATCATGATATGGGGAGCACTTGAATCATGCTCTGTTGAAACCTGTCTCCCCTTCTGGCTTTTCTAATACTGGTCTCAGATTATTTAATGTAAACAAAATGGCAAAGGCCCATTCTCTGGGCCCTGTATCAAAGGGCATGGAACAGATCATGCCCACACTGCTTTGCTCTCTTCCACTCAAAGCAAAGCATTCTGCTTTAAAGTATCAGCTGGAAACAGTCCCTAACTTGAAGAATTTTCATACCATGCCCAGGCATTGCTTCAGAGAGTGTCAGTTGACATAAGCCAAAATTATGCCAGGGAATGTTCTAATAAATCAACAGTAGGAGTGGTTGTATGCCAGTGTATGCTTGAGCCTAAGCACTAACCATGAATAGTTTACTAGCACAGAGATAGTTTTTTTAATGTACATGTGTTAATCAGTTACATGTGTTCTAACAATATGGTAGGAATGTCCAAAGCATCTGTCTTAATTTTTACTCCCCTCAAAATTTAATGTATGTAAACATACCTTTAGGGGAAGGCAATAAAACAACTGAAAAAAACCCCAAACATTAGTCACAGCATCGTAGGCTGCAATACCTCTTCTTGCAGAGCCCATTTGTACTGAGGAGGTAAAACCATGTAACAAAAACAAGAAAATCCTAATTCAAAGTCATTGTAATGGACTTCAAATGAGATTCAAAGGCTTTTTGTGAGACTTAATTCTTACATTCCTAGGAAAAGCTCAAGCCTGAAATAACGCAAAACTCCAAGCAAAATATATAGAAATTTTTTTGTGTTTTGAATTTGGCTTTTAAGAAGATTACTTTATATCCCTATCTACTACACCAACCACCAACTTCATCCAACCCCCACATCAACAAAGAATTTCTTCCTAATATCTGATCTAAATCTACCTTCCTTTACCTAAAAGCCATTAACTAATGATCTCAGGCTCTCCCCATTAAAGTCATCAGCCATATTCGGGTCCTCTTCCCCCCCAGCACCTGCCTGAGTAGGAGTAAGCTGAAGTTAACCCCTGGTTCTCCAAGAACCAAACCAGGCTCACCAATGGAAGATCCATCTCAGGAAAGCAGCATCACATCCCCAGCCCTGCCCACGCTCTGAGCTGCCCACACCACATCAAAGTCTTGGCAACAGCAGTGCTCATCACAAACCCTGTGTGCTTTTCTCTGCTTCTTTTCCTGAGAATAAGGCTTGCTCATGGCAAGTGCCACGATGTGAGAGCACACAAGGAGAACAGAGTAATCTGGGAGGCATTTGATTTTTTTGGAGCTTTATAACAATGTTTGCAAATCCGCTTCCCATGAGCTCCTGCTCTGCAAGCCTTGTACCCTGTGAGCTGGCAGAGTGATGGAGAGCTCCCATTATCAGGTCCAGCACAGGGAGTGGGTTTCTTTTCTCCATCCAGGCCCAGGAGCAGCTATTCCTCATGATTTAGTGGTGGGAATGCCAAGAAATGCAACACTGTCATCCTCTGACAGGGAGGACTGCCACGCACACGGGGGCAAACGAGAATGGATGGGGGAGTGTGAGTATTCAAACAATAAAATCTCTGCACGTAAATCATCTCTTATTGCTCCATACATCTTCTCCAGGGCTGCTTCCTGTTTCTTAACCAGCAAAGCCTCCCCAGAAATGCTGATTTTCTCTCTGCTGTCCCAGATGTGTTAATGTCATTTATGCAGCTGAGGCTGAGACAAAAAAAACGCTGAATGTTCCCCTCTCTTCATGACACACCTCCATCCCCTCTCCCTGTTTATTTCTTCAGATACTTCTTCAAACTAAGAATAGGACTATGGGAAGGAGTGAAGGAGAGAAATGGACACTATTTCCATGAAATAGGAACTGGACAAAATCACATCTCAGCTGTTCCCAGCCAAAGGAATTTTTCAGCAGTTGTCATTGTTTTTGTTCTGGTGTGATGCTTCACAGGGGTGGAAGCTGTTTCTCTTCATCCATTTGGCCATGTTCTCATCCACCATGGAGGAAGTTGCTAGGTTTGGTGTCCCATTTTGTGTTTAATAGGACTGAGAACATCAGGAAACTGTTCTGTCCCCACCATCCAGTTTGTGGTTCCATGCACTGCATGGCTACTGCATTATTCATAACAATAATAATAACAGTAATAACAACAACAACAATAATAATAATAATAATAATAATAATAATACCTTCTCTAGTTCTCCTAGCACCGTTCAAAGAGGTTTTGTGATCCTAATTAAATATATGAGGAGCCTGAGGTGGTGAACCACAATTTCTTGGTTGCACCATGGAAAAGCTAAATTCCAGACCTTTGCAGACTGGTCCAATTTATAATCCACCAATTCCTGTCGTGTCTTCTGGAGAAACAGCTGTAACTGGATGGTTTTGGTAGTGCCTTTCTGATATAAACATCCATTCTTTAGGAAAGCTGGTAAAGTTTAGGCCAAGGTGTTGATCTATACTGGCTTAGGATATAAAGGATAAGTAAAAAGGACCAAAAATGTGAATTTTCCTCTTCCTGGGACATAGTGTCCCATACATACAGGACAGTATATTGTGGTAAGGCATGTGCACACCCTGCTTGGGAGAGCATTTATGCACTGCCTTTGTACTGGCTGATCCTGTTCTAATCCATTCATTTCATCATTGTCCTTATTAAACTGGCAAAGTGGGTTGTTTGGAAAATTTCCCATTTAAAATTGTCTTCTTTCAGGTTTTTCAGATTGATTAAGTCTTGCTTGTTGTCTGTTACTGTATCTCACACTCTCCTGACAGCGTGAAACAGGATAATCATGTCCTGACGTGCCTTACAGCCATAATAAGTCTTCCTCTACTTCCAATTTTTTTCATAATATTTACCTGAATATTAAGGATCTTTGCCTGGGAGCTGACAGACGAAGAGCCTTAGCAAATGGGACACAGATAAGATGCTTACATTTGCTGCTTCAAGTATTTAAAGCTGTTTTACAGCTTGTGGTGAACGCAATGTCATCTGCAGAAGCTAATAGGAAATTTGAATTTAGTGTCCCACTTTGTCCAGGCAGCAGGGAATGGGCTGAATGGTGCCCAGAAACTCCTCTACTTGGAGTGCAGGGTGTAGTCAGAGATTGCTCCAGGATTCACTAAGATTTGGGCATGTAAAGCCACAGTATCTCAGACTGAAGCAGCTGTGGCTTGGGGAATCTTGCAGGTTAAAACTCAGCACTCTGAAGGTGCCTTTATCAATCTGGAAAGGTGTTTTTGAAGCTTTGGCCAACCTCTGTGTTTGCACATTGGGAGGGCTGGCAAGAAGGGCTGTGGACTCCAGGGACTTCTTAGGAAAGAGTTCCCTATGACTTTGTTCCCACCCTAACACAGATCCCACTTGGCCTCCCCAGCTGCAGAACTATCTCAGCAGTTCACCCATGCTAAAGTGGGATATTGGTGGGGACAAAGGGACATATTTTATTGGGGAAGGGATTGGGAGGAGGATACTGAGGCAGGTGGGGATGAAGAGGCAAGGAGCAGGGCCCAGCCAAGGATGGAGCCCACAAATGCAATGATTAACAAAGAATTTAGGTCATAAATTGATTACAGTGGTGAGAAATAAATGCTTATTTCCCAGTCTCATACAGGAAGGAGCCAAGTGTAAAGATGTTCATTTAAGTCTTGCCTGTCATTTTCTGTGTCAACAAGTGATGCAGAGCTGTCCCTTCTCCAGTTCCCCATTCCCTTTCTTCTCTTTGGACTGATGACCTTTGTTTCCAGTCCTGTAAAAGCCACTAGTGCCTAAATTTCTTGCCTTAGGGCAACAAACACCCAAGTCAGGCCCCACAACTGCTGTGGTATCTCACTGCAAAGCTGGAATGGACTCCTGACATTGTTCATCCAGGGATCTGCCAGAGCTGAGGCCCCTGAGGAGGAAGACACAGACAGAACTTCAGAGCTTGTTGCTTATGTCCTGCAGGTAGAATGGATACAGCCCAGTGGAATTCACAGATTTCAGGAATTGCAGGAACACTGAAGAATGCAGGGCCAGAGAGATCTCTCTGATTCCCCTGAAAGTGCACTTGCCTGAAGACAAATTCTTTTTTCTTTTTCACCCACTGAGATCAGACAGGTGCTTTTCTGCCTCTTTATCATGCCAGCCTGGTTTTACACCCTTCTATCTTCTTAATTAAATATGGTCCTGTCTCTTTTAAAGGCCTTGCAAACTCTGGATTTATTGTATCACAATGATCAACAATAGCAATCAGGTTTGGAAAAAATATTCAAAAAGGATAATTAGTGAGTTTGTTGAGATCTATCATCCAGGACCAGCAACACACCTGCACATTCCATGAAAAGTGAAAAGGCTGCAAACTATTTTCTTTTCAACTACCTGCACATCATTTAAGAGTATTTGTAGGCACAGACTCACCTGAAAGTCATAGAGATCACAGGTTCCTGAGGCCCATGGGGCTGGTTTTGACACCAAAGGTATTGTCATTGCTTAAATACGTTTGTTAATCCTCTTATTCACAACTTCATTATAATTTTTATTACCTACATTATCATTTTTGCCGCTTCACTGGGATTTTCCAGCTCTCTGGAGACAGACCTTGGTTAAACATGTGCCTTCAGCTCAGAAGCCTCAGTAGCATCAGTTGCTCAATCAGGCTGCAAACTTTAATTGTTTCAGTTCTTCACCTCCTTTCAGACCACATGGGCCATATCTGTCACAAGCCTCATCTGTCCAAGTGACTCTGTACAGAAAAATACTTGATAGGCAATAATTTCACAGTTACTCAGAATTCATACTGTCACTGTACAAAGACAAATTTCTCCCATCTCATCATAAAAACAATTCAGTTTAAATCTGACTGGATGGTTTTAGAGTAGATGGATTAGGTCCTGCAGTGAAACTGGACAGGAAGACAACCCAGTTACCAGATTAACTGCCTTTCTCTTCTAAATAGAACCAAATACACCCATACAAAGTAGGAGAGGCATTATTAGAAATCTTCTATTTTTATGGATAGGAATGAATTTTTATGGAGCTGATAATGTAGATAGAACACACAATTGGTCTAGTCAAAATGAAAGATGAATACAAATTGCAAATCAGCTCCTGAGCTATAAAAATTGGTGTAACCTTCTCAGCAATAACTGATTGTTTAGGAGGCTCAAATAGAGTCACAGTGATGTTTCTTCCAGCCTTATTAAGCATCACAGTTGTCATATTAAACCAATGATGTATGAGTATTCGCTTATTGTAATGAGTTCTGGAGACAGTAGCTGGAGCAGCAATACAAAAAACCTCAGGCTGAAGATTTTTGGGTATCTTTTTCTCACTCCTAAGGGAAATATTTCTCTCTTTTATTTCACTAACATCAAAGACTGCCTCAAACCCTGATACAGGCAGAGCTCCTCCTAAAGCTAAATCTCTGGGATCTAATGCCCCTTCCCCCTCAATGGACTGTAAATATAACTCCAGATGTATCTGATGTTCTGTATTTTTGCTTCCCTGGGAGCAATGGGAAATTAATATTCCTTTGTATATGGTAGGCTAGAGGATCCCAGATTGCTATCCAAGCTTTAGCAAAACTCTCCTGGGAAATAAATTTGGAGGCATTAGCAGCCATGCTGTTTGGAGGTCAGATTCTTTCAGCAGGGTGAGCTTTGGAGGAATTTAAGGCAGAGTGAAATGGGGCACTCCAGGTTCAACTAAGGGAGGCTCAAAGGGAAGAAAAAAAAGACGTGCTGTTGAAGGAAGACTGGAGACGCCTTTGGGGAGGAGAGGCATGCAGGTGATGTGTGATTATCTGATGTTCATGTGTTTTGTCAGCTCTGGAGCAAGTCCACTTGCAGGGTAGCAGCACACTAAGGAGATGCTTGATGTCCTCATGGGCAGATTTGTGGCTGTGGCAGGAGGTGTTGCAATGACATCTCTGGTAGCCATCAATTTCTATATTCCAGCAGCTCTGTTAAAAGGGATCAGGATGGGAGGCACACTGAGCATCCCCCTGACTGGTGCTTGAACTAATGGTGGGAGAATCAAAAAGCCTGTTAATTTCTTTACAAAATTTAGGTCAATCATTTCTTGTTCTGCCACCCACCATGTAAAAGTTTATTGTCTCCTTTGCAAGAATCTTGCTAAATCTTCCTCTTAAGTCTTTCTCCTCTGGCTAAACAGCTCCAGCTCTTTCTCTTGCAGACCATGCACATCACACTGGTGATCATCATCTCTACTGCCTCTGGGAACAATCCCAGCTATTTTCCTTGAAGGCTGATATCAAAACCAGACATGGGATGCCACTGGGGACAAACAGGAGAATGGCTTCCATTGTCTTGCAGGCTATTGCCCAGCTGATCCAGCCACGCTGCTGGAAACAGCACGAGCACATGTACATCAGCTTGTTCACCCTGTATTGTGTAAATATTGGCTTGCTCTGCTCTGGGAAGGAAGTTGAAGTCAAATTGAATTATCAACGTTTCCCTGTTTCTCCCTTTTTTCTTTTTAGCAACCAGGCACTTTTGGTTCTTCCCTGATCTTCTGGGTTGGCATCATTACAGGAGATACTTAAGTCCTATCTCGTGCTCAAGACAAATCCCCTTTGCCTCAAAATGCATTCCACCTGCACAGGCAAAGACAAGGGGAGCTAATTCAAGTTGTAGACTCAAACATAATCTGGCCTTCCTTTTCCAGTGCTTGTCTTGGCAGCTAAAACCACTTTTAGAGAGCTGTCATGTGTCATTATTAGAAGAGTTGCAGCCATGAGCTGAATTAAAGCTTTGCAAAGCTGGTACATTTATTCCATATATTTTGCAGATGGGGTCTTTGTCCTCAGGGAGATAAGTGATTGCCAGGATTATACAGGCTCCATCTATACAGTGTTTGGGATTTGTCCAAGGAGCAGACCATGGTCCCCAGGCCATGTGGTGGAAGCTGCTTTATGTCTGCTCTGCTCAAGTATCAGCAGTCTTTGGAGCTCAAGGTGTGTCATTGCAGGAGAGTTTCAGAGCTCTTCCTGCTGTTTTTCATGCCTAGAGAACATGCAGCTGCTCCCAACCCACTGGGGAAAACTTGAGGATTGCTGGAACAGTCTCAGAAGACAAAAATGGCCCGAGGAAGCAACATCTTGTACAACTTGAGTGCATGCTGCATGTAAAATATGGATTTCAGCATGAGATGTTTTCTAGTCTGTGTCATTCATTTCCAACCAGGAGAGGAATAATTTCACACTGGAGTCAAAATTGGGTTGAGCTAACATACACACAGTTATAGTTGTCATGCTAAATGAGGCAGTGTTCATGCTGCATTAAATAGGATAACAAACTTCCTTTGAGTGGAGAAGGGAGACTGGGACACTCTTCCCTTCTCAAATACTTCCAGATCCAACAGGCATTTCAGAGATACCTGGAGTAGTTAAACTTGTCACAGTGTAAGTGTCCTGCTGCCACATAAACACCAGCTGGCACTGCCAGGATGTCAGGGGGCTGTTAATGGACATCAGGAGTTGCTCTCTGGAGTCACTCCCAGTTAAGTACTGATGAGAGGGGGGGTCCTGAGCAAAGCCAGGAGCTGGAATCGATGATCCTTGTGTATCCCTTGCAGCTCAGGATATTCTGTGACTCTGTGACTCTGTGACCTGCAGGTTGAGGGAGGGGATTCTGTCCCTCTGCCCCACTCAGGTGAGTCCCCACCTGCAGAGCTGCCTCCAGCCCTGGGGCCCAGCAGCAGAAGGACCTGGAGCTGCTGGAGCAGATCCAGAGGAGTCCATGGAGATGCTCCAAAGGCTGGAGCCCCTCTGCTCTGGAGCCAGGCTGGGAGAGCTGGGGGTGTCCAGCCTGGAGAAGAGAAGGCTCCAGGGAGACCTTCAAGCAGTTTCCAGTACCTAAAGGGGCTCCAGGAGAGCTGGAGAGGGACCTGGGACAAAGGAATGGCTTTAAACAGGGGGAAGGGTTAGACCAGATAATAGGGAGAAATTCTTTCCCATGAGGGTGTGAGGTCCTGGCACAGGGTGTCCAGAGAAGCTGTGGCTGTCCCTGGATCCCTGGAAGTGTCCAAGGCCAGGCTGGATGGGACTTGGAGCAACCTGGGATGGTGGAAGGTGTCCCTGCCCATGGCAGGGAGGTGGAACAAGATAATCCTTAAGATCCCTTCCAACCCAAACCATTCTGGATTCTACAATTCTGTGCATGTACACCTTGCCCTGACAGCCCCCACACACTTAAACACAGTTGAAGAAAAAAGGGATTTGTTTTGTTTATGATCCATTTCAGCTTTGCTCAGTGAAGGCTTTTCAGGTATCATAGCAGATTTCATGAGCAGTCACTGTGTATCCCTGGGTGAGAGTGGGCAGCACGTGGCAGAACTCTTCATCGTGTGTTTTACAAAGCTGGGTTTGTGGTGTTTTACTGCTGCAGTGATTGTTCACAGAATGAGAGAGGTATGATCCTATTTGCCTACTTCTTGACCACCTAACAGTATATTTTCCATGCAACAGGCCATAAACCAGGTTAAAGATAACTTGAGCTTGCATTTGAGTTTCAGATCCCGCACCTGAGATTATCTCAGAGGGAATTTCCATTACTCATAGCACCAAAAAGACTCAAAACATAAAAACCTCAGTCAGCTTCCTGAAATAAAACTTGGGCTTAAGAAATTATATTATTTAACAATAATGAAACACAAGAGTTTTTTTCTGTATATTTGCAGTCAGGTGCTCTAGGTTCCCACTTTTCAGCTTTTTCCTGTAACAAGAAGGAACACATGGAAGATAGAAAGAAGCAACTCTGTTATCATTTCAACACTTGGAGATTTACAAATAAAAAAGGCCCTCACCAAATTCTATAGTACTGCAATACACCCCTGGGAATTGCCAAGATCATGTCAGACAGGCAGAGCAGAGAGCTTTTGCTGTCACCCTCCCTGGCAAATACTGATTTTAAAAGTGAGCTGAACCTTTATGAGGGCCCAGATACAGGTAAGCTGGATTATTTGGACAATTAACAGAGTTGCTACATTAAAACTGAGTCACCACCTGCTCCCCTAGAGTCACCAGAGGACAGAGGACCCTCTGAAGAGCACAATTATTCCCTAAATCCTAACCAAGCCACAGGGACTGTGTTTCTCTCTGGTTATTTCACAGGAGGGGTTTCAAGCTCTTCTTTGAGTGCCAGACCCTGTAGATATTTTACACTGGAGATGAAGACCCTGAGGAGCAAATTCTCAGCTATTGACTGCAGGCTGGCTTTCCTTAGTTTTCCTTTTGGGCTCCCTGGAGTGGCCCAGAGGTGGCCAGCTCCTCTCTGACAGGGTGCCCAGGATAATTAGCTATGCTGCAGGGTTCATTGCTGCAGGATTGTCTGGGATGAATCCCCACCTGATTGCTCCCAAGAGGATGCTCACTCTGACAGCTTCCCAGGGAGGCCTTATATGGGAAAATGTGCACTTTTTTGGATGCTCTTCAGTGACAATGCTTCTTTCCAGACTCTATAGAGCCAGGAAGCCTGGAGCCAAGGAGATGTTTCCAGGCTGGATTGTGAATGTTTAAGATGATCTTGACTTTGACTGAAAGGCATATTTGAGTTGTGACAAAGGGATGCTCATGTATCAGTGGTGAGAGGAGAGGTCCATCAGCAGTATCTGCCTTGGAAGTCATCTAGAACACAAAGTGAGGATGCATAAGGGCAAAAGGCTTTCCTTGGTGGGGTGAAATAGCCAGATTGTAGCTAAAATGGTGAAAATCATTTTTTTCCTAGTTGTGTCTGGAGGAAATAAACCAGCAGGGCTTTCCTTTTTGTATGATGACAGAAAAAAAGACGAGGAGAGGATTCATCC
>VZTT01037368.1:15475-30347 GCA_013400855.1 Buphagus erythrorhynchus | reverse complement strand
AGAAAAAAGAAAAAGAGAAGAGAGGGAGGGTGGGGGGGGGGGGGGGGGAGGGGGGAGGGGAGGGGAGAGGAGAGGAGGAGTTCTATTGATAAACATGGTAAAAATCTTGATACCACTGACCCCTTAGAGTATGGCCTTGAAAGAGATGGAATCTCTTCAGTGTTGGTGAGATGTTTCCCTGTGCAATGCCTGGAAACTCTCACTTCAGTGACAGCTGAAGTGCTCCTGCAACAATGGACTGGAGGCCAGGGACAGCACTTCCACCCTCAAAGCTTGATGAGTTTATCTCCTCTAAGTACTGCAGGTTCCTGGAGGGGAAAAAGGTCAGGATTTCAGTCATGTGCTTTTTTTTTTAATAAACCAAGGCTAAAAAGATAGTAGGACCTGGTAAGAAAATATGTTGTGAGACCTGACAGCTTAGTTCTTGCCATAGCTAGAACGCAGCAAAAATTTTAAACCTTCTGCTTTTGTTAATTAAATGCAAATTTTTTCATAGGCAATCAGTATAAATATGCTTACAGAGGCTAACAGGCCTTACTCTTGTTTCACTACCTCAGCAAAAAGGTAGAAGAGCACTCCAAAGTTCTCCAAAATTACTGAAAATCTTACTTTTTCACTCAAAAGGTCACAAATAGCCTTTCAGTTCTTCTTGAAGAGAGTCTGACCTGTCTGAAATAAAATGGGATAATGAAATTTCACCTAAGAAATGCTATTAGCTCCTCTCTGACCTGCCAATAATCCCATTCTAAAGTGATTTAAATAAAAAATAATTTTAAAAAATCAAAGGAGTAAAAAAGCCATAAGGCAATATAGAGAATAATTTGGGTTTATTTTTCAGGTGGTATCTGCAAACCTTTTGCTGTTGTATAAGCCTTAGGGTAAGAGTCAGATTTCTCTATTGACTTTGATATTGGCTATTGGGTTGATATTTATATATTGGCTTGGGTGTGTAAGAACAGGTTTATCTTCAGCAGTGCCATTTGTTTTGGTTTTTTAGTGGAAGATGCTCTTTGACTAGATGAAAAAAATTAGTTAGGTGGACATGAGAAATCTTCTAGACTGGAAAAATAAATATTTTGACATGCCCTCACACTTTTGAGAAATACACATCTCTAGCTGTAGCAGAGGTGGCAGCCTCTTTGGATGGCACCACCTCCCAGTTTTCAGTCTGTTCAATTATAAATTATTTTATAGTGTAGAGATTAAGACAGGAGTTTGGGAGAAGTGGCTCTGTAAAGCAAAACCACTGCAACCAGCCCCACTGCTCCTCCTCTGGGGCAGACAGGGGATGGAAAGTAGAGAAAATCCAACTGACTGCAGCCCTGGCAAGGGGAGGGAAATCAAACTGTTTGACTTTTAGACAGTCAAAGTATTCATTTTCCCCCATCTATTTCCCAGAAGCACAAAGCATGGTAGATGAGACAAAAGCACTTTTCTAGCTAGTTTAATCCAAGCATGATACCTGGAAACCTCTCTGAACAGCTCATTTTACACCACCACTCCTACTGAAGGTTGATTCCAAGTCCTTTGCTTTGCATTTTTGTGTGCCATCAACAACAGCAAAATTTGCTTTTTTATCACCTCCAAGGCTCTGCAGTGTGAGGTACATTCATCCATGAGATCAGCACAGTCCAGCAGGATTATAAAGTCTGTCCAAACCCTTTTGCAACTACTTGCATTTGAGGAGAGGCAGCTGGAGGTTCTGTTTTGATTTGCAAACTCTTGGATGCAGCAATTGATTTAATAGTTTAATAATTAATCAGGGAGTGAAGACTGAAGGCATTTGTAAAGGGCTGATGGGAAATCAATGGCAACAAGAGCACATTGCTGCTCAGAAATAAGGAGTGCATCAGACTGGGCTGGGAAAAATAATCCTGAGAATACTTAGAGAGGCTGGAAATATTCAGTCTCACTTAGAAAAGGGCTTTGGCTTTTTACCTTTGCAAGCAGAAGTGGCTGAAAACAGTTCTGGCTTTGTGGGGTGAAAAGAGGAGGACATTTGGCTCTCCAGTGCCCTGCTGCTGGTCATGGAGGGGAGGCACGGCCAGGCTGACCCTTCCCAGGATTTTCTCTCCCTCTTTTCTGTGCTTGGTACCCTGAGAGACTGCTCTTTCCCAGGAATTCCATAAAGCAAGTTTCGTTAGAAGAGGAAGAAGACATTCTGTAACTTCAGGAAAAGGATTCTGCACTGCCTTTTTTGGGTAGAACTCACAATGAAATATCTCTAAACTAAACTTCTGCTGCCTAATCCATTGTGATTTGGGGAAGAGATAATTAATGAATTTAATTTAAAAAAAACCCAATGCCAAATAAGAAACACAAAGGAAATGGTTTTATAATGTGCTCTGATTTCTCCTTTGCCCAGAGAAAATGAGTTTATCTGACTCATCTGAGCATCTTCAGCTGCCTCTTGGCAACTGAACTTGACTACAATTTAATAATTTTATTTCTTTATTTTGCAGGTTTGCTTCCAGTTTCACTTTTTGGGGTTAAACACCAGCCAATGAATAGAACATGAGAAGCAGTTCCCTGGATTCATTGTCATTTGAATAAGACACCCAGCAGTCCTTACACTAAAAAAAATGCACCAAACTGTTAATTGATTTTTAAAGGAGAATTATGATGCTTTTAACAAGCCACTTATCTTGCTAAGCATTGCTGGGGTAGTGTATCTTCCCCTGAAATGGCTATTCCACAATGTGAGTCCCTAATTGCTTATAAAGCACACTGTTTATTGAGTATTAGCTCTGGCATAGCTGTTTATTACAGGAGTGCATTGCTTAATGCTTGTAAAAAGCCATCCAACTTAAATATGCCCTGCCTTGTTTCTTACCCTCTGATGAGCACACGCTCTCCATCCCTAAGTTTGCAGTGGGAAGGGAGGGAAAAGTGTTAGCAGAGCATGGAGAGCTGGAGGAGGTTGCCTGGTAACTGTGAGGAAAGGATCTGCCTCGGGAGCATATCGACTATTTATTATCTCCTGCAATTAACAGGTCAGTGACCCAGGGAAACATTTCAGATGAAGTCAAACCATCAGCTGGACAAACGTGGCTCAAGTGCTGCTGTGTGCTGGGCTGGTGCAGGAAGGGTGAATCAGTGGCTCACTGGTCCTGCAGCCTCCTGGTCCCGGGCCATGTGCTGTGTGATCATGGAGCCTTCAGCTCGTGTCATCTACAGGCAGCAGGGGTGCGTTTGCCTTCCCATTCCATGGGGATTTGTCACTCCTTTGCCTGGGATGGGTGGTGTTTGCAGCTATAGGGAGGAAAATGCCAGCAGAGAGAGAAGACAAGGGCAGAGATATACTGGCATCATTTAGTTATAGCTCATTTTTCAGACCTGGAAAAATCTCCGAATTGCTGCTCCTGTGAGGAGTGAGGTGGATTTATCATCCCCTGTAAAACTGAAGCAGGCAGATAGGAGGATGGCCAAGTTTGACACTCAGCTTCTGATTTCTTCTTCCCCATAAAGTTAGAAAACCTCCTCTCCTGTCAACAGAACTGCCTGGGCTGTAGGAGCAGCTGAAGAAGTGTTTCCTAGGTTTGACTGAGATTGGTGAGCAGTGGGGTGGGATTTGCTGAGTGAACAGCTCTTGTAATCATGTTTTATTGCACTCTTCAGTTGGTTTTCTTGATCTCAGGATACAACTTGCACTGGTTTTGTGGTGTTTTTATCAGTGGCCGTGTCCCAAGACTCTTCACAAAGAGATGTAACAGGATCAGGTTTGGCCTCTTCTCACTGGCAGCCTGAGACAGAACAAGGGGAAATGGCCTCAAGTTGTGCCAGGGGAGGTTCAGGTTGGATTTTAGACGAAATTTCTTCACTGGAAGAATGTCAAGCATTGGAACAGGTTCCACAGGAAAGTGGTGGAATCACCATCTGTGGAAGAGTTCAAAAAACAAATATGTGTGGCATTTTATGGTATGGTTTAGTGGGCCTGGTATTTGGTCAAAAGCTGGACTTGATCTTGGAGGACTTTTCAATCTTTAATGATTTTGTGATTCCAAGAGATCAATCCCTAGCTGCATTCCCAGACAAAGAGGATCTTGGAGGGCTCAACACTGGAGTATAATTTTGCATCTTAGCATCTTGCTAATATAATTTCTCCATTCTTCTGTCCAGTGAAGCTGTTGCACCATTTTGTTGGGAAAAGGAGAATTATATGAGGCTGGCACATCAGATTCAGGTTTAAAGGCATCCAAGTGAGGTTTGCATAGAGATTTCTGCTGTTTGAGATCTAGTCAGATCTTTGTTGATGAGCTGGATGAATCCTTAATGTCTCATCTTGTCTTGTCAACCTATTCTAATGCAAGATTTCCCCCTGCCTAATCTCTCAGACACTTTATTTCGTTAGCAGCACAACACAGTATTGTGTTCCTTGGCAGTGCTCTCAAGGGCTTTGTGAATCCTCCAAAAGACCTTTAAAATTAGAAGTTACCAGCCATCTTTGTACCACCAAAGCTGTGTAACAGTCAATTTCCCGACTGTGTAAAATCAAAACTGTTGCCCCACTTAATGCCATGATTTGGATAAGCTGATTTCTAAGGGAGCTCAGGAAGCTGCAGTAACTTTCTTTTAAGTGGAAGTCACTTTGAAGGAGACCATTTGGGATTTCAAATGGCCTTCAATGGAAAAATCCAAATCCACAGTAAAACTAAATGGTAAGGTCTCTGGAGATGGTGTGCATCAGTGAGCTTCACTCACTAAGCTTATTAAGGAAAAATGTCAGCAAATACGACACTGAAAAATCCACAGTGTATTTCTGCTACCATCAGAAATGTTACAGTCCAAACTACACTGCTCTGTATTTGTATCAAATGGTTAATTAAATTACACAGTGTTAGTTTAACTCGCTGGGAAAAGATTTTCCTTTGGTACAAATATCTGAGTTAAAAGCTGTGACTGCACCACAGAAAAGGCAAGGTGACACAATTTATAAAGATAGATAGATAAATAGATAGATAGATATTTAATTTCAGGTATATATAGATTCTACAGTTATCACTGTTCCAGATCAACAAGCTGTGCTAAACCACATCTCATCTTGCAGATACCAATTCTTGATGTTGAAGTATTGTCAACATAAGTTTAAGCACCTTATTAAAGTGAAAAAGCCAAGTATGTGACTGTGTACTCCCAAAACCCCATACTTGTAAATATTCTAGTATTTATTCACACCTTTGAAACATTTTAAAAATGAATTAAATGCCTGTTTGTTGGTCTGGAAAGGATTGCAGGTTAGGTTGAGTATGAAATCAGCCTGGAGTGGTCACACCTGTCTTGATCTTCCAGTACCTACAACCAAACTATTTGTTTAGACTAGTTTTACAATCAGTGGGGCACTGCACTTTTAGGAAGATCATTCATCTGATTGTAAAATAATTGTCCACAATCAGTCACATGGATTCTAAAAAGGAATATTTGTGTCCATTGGCCCTACTGGGAGCTGGGGGTTATCAGCTCAAACGCTGTGCTGCACCTTGTACAGATGGAATTAATATAATACACATGGGTTGCATATCTGATCAGCTGGATTCTAACCTGTGCCATCTGCAGCCACTGAAAAGCAAAGGGCTCTTCACAATCAAATCCCCATCTGCTGATCCAACCACAGGTTGTTGCCTTGGAGGTTTAGGCCTGGAAGAAGAAAAGCACCAGGAGGAATTGGTGAGTTATCTTTGTGTTTGTCTCCTTTGCACACTCTGGCCCTTGAGCAACTGATTCCCGCACCTGTTCTGACAGAATCACCAAAGGCTTTTGAAAAAGAACTCAGAAAACCTTAAGAATCTGGGTGGTTGAAGACATCCAGAATAATTTATCCTCATTGCTTCTTCCATCCACACCTCTTGTCTCCAGCTCTTCTCTCTTGATGCTGTGCTGCTCGGGCCCTGCTGCCGTGTTTCCTTCCGAAGACATAAATTGTTCCTGACTAAAATCTTCAACAAGATCATGGGACAGGTAGGGAAGGACCTTTTAGATCAGTCTGGCTGCATTCAACACAGTGGAATTGATCTATCACCTCCTTTTGTGTAAGGGTGAAGTGAGCAAGAGAGGTCAAGAAATACGTTCTGTGGGTTATCTTAGGTCACAAGACACTCTGATTAGGCATGTAGAACTTGGATAAAATTAGTTCAATTACCCTGATCTGCACAATCACAGTTGGATGAGCAGATAATTACTAGCAAAAAAATTTAATTACATGGATTTATTTGAGCTATGGTCATAATAAACACTACCATGTGATAAGATATTAAAAAACCTCGTAACCTCAACAAGATGAGCTGGGATGGGCTACAGGTGCCTACAGGTTAAATAGGTTGGAATTATCTTCTTCCTAGATGTCACTTGGCAGAGTATCTGTGGCTTTACTGAGGATCTCTTAAAGCCACTCCAATTATTAAGATTTTTGGTAAGCAAGGGAACATCTTTGAGTGCCGTGGCAATACAAGGTTGGGTTCTGCTATATTTGCCTACATCCTACCCTGGGTGATCTTTAAGGTCCCTTCCAACTCAAACCATCCTGTGAAACCTATGATTTTACCAGAAGAGCATGGGAGTTAAACCACAGATCTGGGGTTTTGTCTTATCATTTCTCCTCAAAAATGGCCAGTTCCAGCCATTCCTGAAATCCTGTCTGCATTCATTTCCACTGAGAGAACAATAATGGAGGTTTCTTCACCTGGACTGGTCACCTATCCTCTTTTCTGAGTGGTGGCAAAGAGATTTTGTGCACACCTCATTTCCTCCTAAACTGATAATCCAAAACAGTTCATACCTGAGGAGTATTTGATTCCTTCCATGATCTGTAAGAGAAGGTGCCATCTCATCTCTACATTCATGTTCTATTTCAGTGCATGGCAGCACTGCAGTACAACCCTTTTAGTAAAATCCTTTTAGTACAGTCCTTTTCCAGCACAATCAGGTGAACAGAGCAGAGTTACCAGCTCCAAACAACCTTTCCTCAAACTAATCCCTCCCTTCTGCAAAGCCTTGCTCATGCAATGGGGCCTCCAGCCAAGACTCCCCTTTTTTGCCTCCTAAGGAGTTGCTAAAATAACTTGTTTAGCAAGTCTGCTGTCAAAATCGTGCTTTGATCTGCCTGAGTTTTCCTCTGCAGTGTTTGCATGGATGTAATCAATTTGTAAGAAGGTAATCATGCTGCTTTGCTTCTTTTCATAAGCCTGCAGTAGATAAATGTATTAACACTGTGATAACAATCTTGGAGCTGCTTCTAATCCAGTATTAACTCTCCCACTGACCTGCTAGCTGTATTATTCATCGTTTTCAAAGGAGGATACTGAAGCAAAAATTACTATTACTTTGCTTAAATCTGGACACACATCACTGAGAAAACCATGAGATGGGTCAGGGGAGTTGGTCACAGGATGAGAAGGAATGGTGGGATGAACACAAAGGAAGACAATCCTCACACACAGGGACAGAAAGCACCAACCAGATAAACCCAGCCCCAAACTCACCCAAGAGAGGTCCATTTTTAAATGACCACAGAAGTGGTAGAAAGGAAAAATTGGCAGAACCATCCTGAACCCAGCTTACCCTTCCTGAAATGTTGTCCCTATGCATTCATTCAGATGTAAAGCCAGAAAAAAACTTTCTATTTACAAAGAGTAGCTTTTGTAAACACACTTTTCTAGTGATGGCTATTTTATTGTCTGACTGATGCACTGTGGGGAGCACAATTCTAAGTTTCCCTGTAGGCTACATTTTTTATTTTACAGCCAGATGTCACAATAAAATTGTATAAGAAGAAATGATACAAATAAGATGCCAAATTGAGAAAAAGTAATCAGCTCAGGGAGGGGGAAAACACATTTCAGTCTTCAAAACATCAACAAAAACTCTTATAGTTCCATTATAAAAATAGATTACATTCTTAATGTAAAGGTCTGATATGCTCTGTAATATTATATTGTCCTGCATAGAGTTATTTTGTGGAAAAAGCTCTATTATAAATATTCTCTTGCTAAATCTTTTCCAGTGTACCTTATAAATACATAAAATCTATTTGCAACTCAGTGTTGGTTACCACTGATGCATTTTGAGGAAAAGCACCATAAGGGTTGGTCATTCTCCATCATATTTGAGGGGTGACTTTTATGTGTTTACCACATATTTTGATAAAGGGGGCCCCAGAGGCAGCTGAATTACTGAAATTCTGCTGAAGTCAGAGCATTAAGAAGGTGCAGTGTTTTTGGCTTAGTGTGTGATATTTATATCACTTAAGATATTTAAATCACTTAAGGTGGGTTTTTTTGTAATCCAGCTGTGAGGTGGAAGACCAGGATTCAATTTCCTTGACCTGCTGGAATTTGTAATCACATTCATCCTTTTTAATGGAAAGATTAAGGTGTAACACAGGGAGGAGTGTTGCTCTCTCTTCTTGTAGCCATACAATGCATCTTGAAATTTGTTCAAGGAAGCAAATATAAGATTTACATCTGTTGCTAAGTTGGGGATTTTTTTCTGGAACCCTGGACCACCATGAAAAGCAAGTCTGATGATTTTTGTGCAATATTTATATGCCCCTACCTGACTGTAGAAAAACCTGTGAGAGGGAACTACTGGAGAAGGAAATGTCCCTGCCCTCTAGGCCACATCTCCAGCCCCTCTCCAGGGCATGTTTGAACATATTATACAAAGCAGAAAGAATCAGACCATAGAATTCTAGAATTTTTTGGGTTGGAAGGGACCTTTAAAGGCCAGCTAGTCCAACCCCACGGTGCAGATGCAGAACATCACCAATCACTTATGGAGCTGGGTTAATGGTTGGACTCAATGTTCTTAGAGGTCTTTTCCAAACCTAATGATTCCATGATTTATATCCTCCCAGGCAGAGAGAGGAAGTGAACAATACCTGAGACTCTGTAATCTCCAAAACTTCAGCTGTTCCCTTCCCCAGTGGATAAAAATCACCTTAATCTACTCTCCTATTGTCACAAATTATCAAAATATAAATGAACCACTTCGAATGAAACCTTTCTGATAATTCATAGGAATGTTGTGCTAGGTGCCCCCCAACCCCCTTTTTTTTCATTAATATGGAAAAGAAAAGTTTATTATTTCCATCTTGAGTCAACATGAACTGGATGTTTGCATTATCTTTCATTTTGTGGGTCAGCCCCCAGACAGTTTTTTAGTTTGCACAGACCACAGGATCAGGCACGTGGTGTGAGTTTATAAACCAAAGCACTGTCATAGCAAATTCTGCATGAAAACCTGTTCTGAGAGAGCAAGAACACATTCCACTCAATAAAAGAATAATAAAGTGTCAGGTAGGAAATAAATATTGAAACGCATTTCCCACCAGGGAAATCTCTTTGCAGTAACTAATTTAGAAGGAGAATAAAACAAAAAGGCCCCATATCTCAACCTTGGCAATAACCTGTCACCAAGCACCACTCACCTCTTGTCTCTGCTCAGATGATGCCTGCATGGGAAGAAGAGGTGACAACTGCTTTGCTATCTGCCTTTATAAATCAAATCAAGTCATATAAATCATGAATGAAAGGAGATCTTGCAAAATAATAACAGTGCATTAGGGTCCCTTGGACATTCTTGAGCAGCAAGGACAAGGTTTTTCCTCTCAGTGCTGTCAATAATTATGTGAGATACCACAGGTGAAGGGATTGCTTTGGAATTCCATCAAGAAATTAAACTGCTTCCATGGTGAAGGCAAAGCCTTTCAGTTGCTGGTGGTAATTTTCTTGTTTAAACTTCTCTGGAGATTAAAACTGAGGCTGGGTGAACAATGCAGAAGGGATGGGAAGGTGTTAACATGTTGGGTTCCTGTAGTGGTGTGGGCTGGAGATCATGACAGGATGAGTGATGTTTGACTTCCCTGGAAGTAGAAGCAACAAAGTGATGGCCAGGAGCCACACAGACTGTCCCTGCTGTCCCCTGTGTCCTTGTTCACCTTGTGCTCCCTCTCAGGGACCAGCTCCCCACTGTGTCCCTGCCCCTTCCCTGCACCACCTCTCGTGGTGACTTTGTGGGTGTGGCTGGCACAGGTACATCTGTAGGGTTACACCTATCCCGGGGGTGCATTCCCCACCTGGGATGGGCTGGTACTGCAACCTTTCCCTGGAAAACCAGATGTTGCCCCTCTGTGATCACAGGGAGAGTCACAACTCTCTTTTTTCCCCTCCATTCCCCTGGAAGTGCAAATGGGGAGAGCAGAGCAGTGCCTTGGCAGCAAATGGAAGGAAAACACCAACAGAAAAGAGGAAAAGGTATGAGGAAGAAAAAGCCACCAAGGATCACTGTTCCTGCCTGCAAAAAGCCCATGTCTGAATTGTCCCCACTCTGGAATGTATTTCCTTCGTCCCTGACTACCTGGAGTAAAGAATCAAGACCTTGTCACAGTCCTTCCCTGATGTCACCTGCCAATTTGCAGCATCCAGAAGATTAGAGTGACTCTCTCCTAAAGGCTTAAAAGGGGATTTCCCCTTAAACACCAATACCTACCCTCCCAGATGCTTTGTAACCTGTGGGTAGGCTCTTCCTCCATCAGACCTCTGGATAACCTCTCCCAACCCCTTCAGTGCCTGTTTATCTTTGCTGTGCTCCACAGCTCAGTCCAGGCACAAGGCTGCTGCTCTCACAGAGACCTCTAGGATTGGCTGTGCCCTCCTGGGATGCCTGAGATGACCCCCATGGGGCTGCTGTGGCACGGGACAAACAGGAGAGGTTCATTTTTGGGGCAGCACTGATAGTGATTGGCACATGCTTGCACATTTGAATATTCTATTTTCTGTATTTTCCTTAAAATATTAATAGAGATGTTCATATATCTATAAATATTAATATATTCCTACCTTAATAAAAATATTAATATGCTTATAAAATAGCTTCTCGCTAATGATGCATGCCTGAGTTTCCACAGAAAAAGAGCAAAGCTCATCCAGCCAATATGAGAAAACATATATTTCTACAGCCTGAAAAACAACCTCAAAAACTTAGGGTGCTCTGGAAAGGGTGGAGAATATGAAGGAAAGCAATTTTACAGCACAGGTAACATCAGTCCAGAAATGTCTATGACTGTAGGTGGAAACACCTACACTGGAAGTTGTTACAGATATGCTGTTGGCTACCATGAGAAATAGGGAATTTGAAATGGAGAATTATTGATCACACTGATTTTAAACATCTGAACTAGTGCAGGAGAAATCATTCTATTGGAAATGTTGCACCTCTCCAGTGATTTTAAAAAAAGTCCAAATATTCCTATCAAGAAAGAAATGTCCTGTCCATTCCCAAATTCCTAAAGTCCCAGTGGTAATGCATAGCAAAAACTGCTCTCACTGCCCTCACCCACACCTGGAGTGAGAGATTTCTTCATCTCATGTTATTTTGTTCTGGCATCTCATCAATATCTCCTTATAAATCCCAGGGATAAGGAAACTTGTCTTACTGCTACACCTGTAAAGCATGATGTAATTTTATGTGAATGATGCATTAAAATAAATAACTGTGTGCTCCTGTGTCTAAGGGTCTCAAGCCCAGAAAATAAATTGCCCATCTCACTTTACAGCTTTACCATTGGCACCTTGAAGAAGTAGCTCATTAACGAGTGAAGGAGGATGCAGAAAGGGGGGAAATCCAATTTCTAGCTTGCAGTATTTTTCTAAAAATGTTGATAACAATTTCTACTATTAGTCTCTGTCAGAAATGCCAGTCATTACTGAGCTGGCGTGGCCAGAGGGCACCCTGCATCACAGCTCACTGTAGAGTCTGAATAAACATTGCAAAGCACTGAAAAACTCTGTGCTTCAAAGTTTTCAAGTCATTAGAGAAGTACTCTGCTCTGTTGGTAGCAGGCAGTTGAGCTGCAAGGAAATCTTACCTTTTGCTTTCCATTTCTGAGCTAAATCAGTGTGTTTTTGTTGTTGTCCCAGCCTGACTCTGTGCAGGTGGGGCTGACTGAGACACACCTGAGTGTCAGATCCAGGCAGCAAATTCCATCCACACAGGGTCCCCTCTGATCACATCCACTTTGGGGTGGGAATTCAACAAGCTTTCTCCATCAGGAGGTCAGGACTTGGACGTGCTTGGCTGGCATCCACTGAGCTGTCAATGCAGATCAGCAATCTTGCTGATCTTGCTGCCCCAAAGCACAGGAATTGTGAGTGGCTGCCTGTGCCTCCATCAGGACCACGCACCTGAGAGCAGCAGGATAACATCTCTGAAAGTGTTCCCGGTATTTCAGAGAAATCACAGAATATCCTGAGTTGGAAGGGACCCCAAGGATCATCAAGTCCAACTCCTGGCCCTGCACAGACACCCCAACAATCCCACCACGTGCCTTTCCCTGCCTTTTGTTGGTTTAAAATCCTAGAGCTCACATTCCCCCGGGATTTCCATAGGAGCTGGGTACTGAGGGGACATTGTGACCCTGGGTTTGCATGTTCCTGAGCACAAAAGTACCCGTCAGCTGCAGCATCCAAGAGCCTTGAGATCTACTGCCTTTGCTGCTGACTCTCTTCTGTGTAAGTGAAGCAATGATTCACCTTTTGGGCATACTGCGAGGATTAGTTAATGTTTGGGGAAGCGTTTTAATGATATGAAGTGTGGTAAAAATGTTAAGTATTATTATTGTTCCACTTTGTCTTCCACTTAAATATAAAGAGGGATTGTATAGCTACTTCCCAAGTGTCTCCCAAGGGTGTTTCTAAAGCAATTATGCTGGCTGACACTTTGGAGCCTCAGAAAATGGAAACGATTCAGAGGCTGACCAATCAGCCCCTTCACCAGCAGATGAATCTAATGACTTCAAAGCTATTCATTAAGCAGTACTATGAATTGATTACATAAATTAGCATGCTGCTGACAAGGCAGGGAAGGGAGGAGAAGACTGCAGAGGAGGCTGACATAACACATCCTTCAATTGGCAAAGACAGTGGTTATTAGGAGCCCAGAGCTAATGAAAGAGACAGATCCATTAGGCACGTGTCGCTGGAGGGGATTGATTGCTCCCCCTGAAAAGGGGCTGCTCCTCTTGCTACTGGAGCATTATATTTATTCTGGTTTGTTGGTCCAGGGACAACCATCACATTTAACAAAAAACACCCTGTAGTTTGTAAAGAGAGGGGAAAAGGGAGATGATAAACTTGCATCAAAACCATTATTGAAACCTTCGAAGCCTGAGCACTGCAAGGCAGATTGGTTTAGTTGTTAAAAGGGAAGACGTGTGAGGAGGATTTCCTGTCTGAAGCACCTGTATTTGGGAGAATTACAGCCAGAACTACTGGAAACAGGAAGTTTTTTAGTGAAACTTTGAATGACAAAATCTGACCTGTGCAGAACGCTGCCTTCAAAGAAAACGACTTGTCCAGGTCTAGCACAATGCAAAGGTTATTGCATGGTGCCCTAAGTTCAGTGAGTCTGGACCTCAGGTGGGTCAGCCATGAACTGTCAACATCATCTCTCCAGGAAAAGCAAGCATCACTTCACAGAGCAACTGCCTCCCATGTGAAAGCCAGAGAGGGATTGAATAAAACAGTCTGATTTCAATGTTTTATCCAATTCCTACATTCAGGACTCTCTGGGCAGTCCTGCCAGTATCTCCCTGTTTAGTTTAGCCCAGAACATGCCTGTGTAACTCTGACTATAGGCATTCCTTGTATTTTTTGTCAGAAGTAGGTTTTTCATCCATTGGAGTTGCTTCTGGCTCTGCTTTAGGGGACGATGAGTTGAGCCATGATTTGAGTAATTAGAAGGGCACAAGTGTGTTATTCAGCCCTTCAGACCCTCAAGCACATGCTCAAATTAAGCACATGCTGAAGAACTCTTCTGAATCAGGAGCCTGAGCAAGCTCAGGCTGAATTTTCTGCTGTATGTTAAAATTGCTGCAATCCATTATTCCAAATGCAGCTCGGGCAATGAAACCAAACAAAAGCTCCTGGAAAAAGAAACTCTGAAGCAAAAGTCATATTCTGCAGACTCTGCTTGGTGAGTTTGATGCTGCTGTTTGTCTGCAGGAACAAACACCTTGTCATTTGGTGACTGATGTTTGTTAAAATATTTTGTTCTCTTTAAAGAAGGGATTGTTCTTTAAAGAAGAAATTAATCAGCAGTTTCATTACCAAAGAGGCAGGAATCCTGGATGTGACATCCATTCAGATTTCCTCCAAATTTGCAGGGAAATGTTGTGATTTAAAAAGGAAACCAGTAACAAGCTGGAGAGCAAAGCTCCCCACAGTTCTGGATGGCTTGCTGGTTTCTGCTGGAGGAAAACCTGGGTTTGATGGATCACCAAGAAAATCCATTATGGCAACTGAATGCTGATGGCAGCTGCACCAATTTAGAACAACTGACTTCTCGTGTTGCAGTACAGAATTCAGCAAGATCAGGAACTACCAGACCATCATTAAATCTGGATATTTAATGGAGCAGCTTTGTGCAACAGTTGAACTTCAGAGAGGATTTTTCTGTCCTTCACCATTGAAGTAATTTGGCGGATTTGTTATTAGCCAAGAAAAAAAACCCAACTGGGATAGAATATCTTGCTAACTCAAGCTACCTCGGGGTTACACAGAGCTTGCTGCATTATGCAGTTGTTCCTTTGCATATTTCATTGGCTCTGGGGAAATATTAAAATTTGTAATTTCCATATTGCCAGATTATCGTACACTCTCCTGTGATTGTTCTCTCTATTTTTTATAATCTGTCAATTTTCACACTATTTAAAAAGACAATTTGACTGCCTTAATGCCAGAAAAATCTCACAGGGTATTTTCTTTCTTTTTCTTTCCTCAGCCCAGGAAAGGCTATTTTTAGGACTAGAAACCTTTCATTACCATTCATTGAGCACCTTGCCTTGCCATTGCAGATAAACACTGAGTTTAGCAGTTTTTAG
>VZTT01037363.1:0-42552 GCA_013400855.1 Buphagus erythrorhynchus | reverse complement strand
TTCCCTAAAATGTAGCTTGTGACATTGATTTTTGGGGTGAGGGTATGCACTGACGCTGAGAGGATTAATACTGAAGTGAGAATTGGTGGCTGGCAATAAACAACCAGTTGTGAGGGAAATTATTTTTATGAATCAGAATATTTAACACATGGAGGCTTGTGGGCTTTTTCCTGGTTTAAAGGGGCACTGTGAAGCGTATCACAAAGTGTCTGTTACTACCAACACTTTAATTTATTATTAACTTGGAATATTTTTACATCTCATTTATTCTTTCCACAGGGCTGTTCTGAGCTGTTGAAATTATTGGTCAACTCCACTTTCCGGGGTTTTTTGTTAGGGTAGTGCCATGGGTGGATTTTGGATGGGAGCTCAAAACTTCACCAAATAAAGGGAGGATTCAGTTTTGAGGGGTTTTTAAGCCCTTTGGTTCTCCTTGGCACAAAACAGATTTCTTAGGCTTCTTCTGATAGCTTAAAATGTCCTTCATAAAGGACTTCAGTCTTTTCCTTAAGAATCTCTTGCTGGATATTTTTTTAATCTAAGTGCATTGTCTGTGGAGAAGTCTTTAGCTGAGGAGGTCCTGACATGGCACATGGCTCCAGTAGTGCCTGGTTTTGAGTGCTGGAAGGCCAAGGGAGATAAGTGAGGAATGGGGAGAGGCCCAAGTGCACAACTCTTCACCCAGTCTCTATTTTGATCTGGTGGCACTGAAAGCAGAGCAGTGTCACGTCAGGGAAGGCACAGCACAGCTGGGTGGGGTCAGAGGGGTCACACCCTGCATCCACTGGGGCCCGAGGGGATATTGGGGAAGCCTGATAGGGTCTGAAACTGGGATGTGGAGGTGGTGTGATGGAGAACATGGGTACAGAGGGGGGCAAGAGAGCAGCGAGGAATGGAACGCAGAAGAACGGAGCATAATTATATAAACCTGGAGGTAAAGGTCAAAGGCTCCATGTGACTGTTGTTCGGTGCTGGTTGGGTTTTTTTTAATGTTTGTACGTGCTGTAAACAGCCTCGGGCTGATCTAAAAGTGCTGGGAGACAGGGGCTGTAAATTACAGGCGTTGTTCTCCTTATAAAGGGAGCAAACAACTCGAAGTGTCTTTGGCTCACAGCACTTCGTATGCTTGTTCCTCCATTGCCTCTCCATTCACTGCAATTCCTTGTTTCGGGTTTGAGGGAGAGTCTTGCTCACTACTGGAGCAGGGATAGGGCTGAGAGTGTGTGACCTGGAGCAGGGACAGGGCTGAGACTCTGTGACCTGGAGGTGCTTTGTAAGCAGTGCCACTGCCTTGGAAACCTGGGATGATCCAATACCTGCCTTCCCACTCTGGCTGCTGGCTGTCCCAGCTCTTGTCCTGCGCATCTCCGGTCCTCCCTCTTCCCCTGGTGGCCCCTCAGCGTTGTCCTCACTGGCGGGTGCGCCTGAGGCGGCCGAGGAACGCGCTGAAGCGATGGCCGGGCTGAGTTTGGCCTCTCTGCCCCGGCTCCGGGGTGAGGGCAAGGGTGTGCCCAGGGGCCTGGGTCACCGTCCTCCCTGTGAGGGAACGAGCCAACCGGGCCCCCGGAGCCCTGAGGGGACGGGTGCGGCGCCGGGGAGGGCTCGGGGCAATGGCCCCGCTCCGGCCCCGCTCCGAGGCGCTGGCGGCGGAGGCGCCGCCGGGTTACCCGGGGTGAGGCACTCTTTGGCCGCCGGCGGAAGCACCCGAGCGCCCAGGCCTGCGCACTGCGGCTTATAAGAGCCGCGGGGCGGTGCGGAGGGCTGGGCACTCGCAGCCGGCGGTGGCCGGGTGCGGATGGCTGTGGGAGACGTGGTGGAACGGCAGGAGCCCCGGGAGGCGCTGGCGGCCTGAGAGACCCTCCGTCCGCACCCTCACTGCTTCCTCCCCTCTCGCGAGGGCTGCGACAGCCACAGCCACCAGCTCCGGAGCCGTGGGCCGCGCCTCCCCCCGCGTCGCTGGATGCTCTGGGGTTCGGTCCCTGAGCGGGGCCGCGGCGCCGGCAGCCCCCGCTGTGGCGGGGCCATGGGGCCGGGCAGCGGCAGGGCACGGAGCCCCCTTCCCCGCTGAGAAGGCCCCTCGTCCCGGCGCCGATGCCGCGTTGTCCCCTCACACCCAGCTCCTGAGATTTCCCCCCTTTTCCCTCCCCATGCCCGACGGAGCCCCTCGCCTCGGTGACGCCCTGCAGCAGCCCCGCCGGCCCGGGGGTCTGCGGCGGTATGAGAGGAGCTGCCCCCGCCGCCGGGGGCAGCCAGGACCGGGGCAGGCTCCCACCCCGCCGCCGGCTGCCGTGAGGCGGCTGTAGCTGGAGGAAGAGCCCCTTTGTTTTCCCTCCGTCCTTCCCGGGGGCTTCATGCCCCGCTGAGGGATGATGGAGGTGGTGGGGGACTTTGAGTACAGCAAGAAGGACCTGATAGGACACGGAGCCTTTGCTGTGGTCTTCAAAGGTCGCCACCGCAAGGTAAACAGCGCAGCCGGAGCGGGGCTGGTTACACAACCCGGGGCCGGAGGAGCCCCTCGGGTGGGTGACAGCTGCGGTGGTGGCGGTGGGGTTCGTGTCCTCTGCGGAGTTTTGACGGGATTTGGGTGTTCGGGGAGAAAAAAGAACCGAAGGGAGGTGCGGGCTGGGCTGAGGCCCGCGGCCCTGAACCGCGATCCGGCTCCAGCATCCATAAACGTTTTATTTTTTCCTTTCCCTCAGCCCCACCGGCCTGTCCGCGGTCCCACCGCTCCTCCCCGCTGTTGGCAGCTCCCTGCCTCAGCGGCCAGGGGAGACTTGCAGCTGTAGGGGAGGCTGAGCCCTTTGTTTGTCGGGAGGGTCATGTTTATCTCACTGGATAACGAGGGATCTAATGGAAAATTGTCTCCTTTGGGATTGGCTGAAGATTTCTTAAATTCAGAGGTGTCTGGTTTCCTGGCGTGACTTGCTCATCGCCCCGGATACTCATAGTTACGTTATGGTTTCTTGATGCTGTGAGTTTATTCTTGTGCCTAAAGAGCTTTGCTTTCCGGAAAACAACCCTTCATATTTAGCATTTTGGAGGATTAAGGCAGCGCTCACGGCTTGGAGAGGCACGGTGCAGTGATTTTGGGGTTAAAAAAAAAAAAAAGGAGAAGGGAAACGGAAACTTTAAAGGCCAATGGAGGTGCTCCCACCTCACAAATAAATAGTTTATTTTTGGATAATATATAAATAGGCAATATATGAAACAGAGGAGGTTTTGTGCAATTTTCATCCGCAGAGTATGAAAAGGCTGAAAATGAGAAGTCCTTAAAGGACAGTAAAAGTAACTTGATCATTGTGAGAGGTCTAAAAAAGCAGATACATAGCACTGCTACCAAAATGGGATATGATAACTTGTTGATTTTTTAATGCTTTTGAATCCATCAAAATGCAGTGTAGCTGAAGTTGGATTTTAATAGCTGTCTAAGCTATTGTGGAATTAAATAGTTCTTGATGGTGTCACGTGATGTAGTAATAACTGGTGGGTAGAAGAGGGGTGATCTTGCAACTTTTTCTCAGTGTTTTCCTAGATAGTTGTTACAGGATAAAGTTAAAAAAAAAAAGTAATCTGACAATACTTTTTTTTGTTTGCTTCCAGAAAACTGATTGGGAAGTAGCCATAAAGAGTATTAACAAAAAGAACTTGTCGAAGTCACAAATCCTGCTTGGAAAAGAAATAAAAATCTTAAAGGTATGTTAATTTGCAGTGATTTTTAAAGCTGCTTTGCTTGAAAAGGAAAAGAGACTTCTGACCTAGTTCATTCCAGGTCATGGGTGCTATCACAGTAATTGCTCTTGTGCTGTTCCTTTGTTAGGCATCCAGAAATAAAAATACTAAGAAAAACAGAAAAAAATACATCTTTAGTTNCTGCCTTCAAAGCTGAAATCAGTGAGCTGACTTTAATTCCTGAAGCAGCTGCCCACTTCTGACTTGTGATAATTGCCTTAAAACAGGAGTGGAGTGTGGAGTGTGGCTCTAACAGAGGAAATGTAATGGAGCATCTTTCAGTTTTTCAGTGTTATTTTATGGAAACATCTTTTTGGGGGGTCATTTAGCATTCCCTGCTCTCTGAATTTCACATCTCATTTCACACAGCTTTCCAGGAATACTGAGTGCTGCTTTCTTCCCATGTTTCTGAGCTTCTTGAGATACATCACTACTGTATATATTACTGTATACATATTATATTCTCATTTATTTATTATAAGCCAGAATTAGTATTGGGTGTATTAGTTTGCTGCAAGTTCTTAACTTAACAAAGTTTTTTGAGCAGCTACAAATAATTCATGAGCTGTCCCATGAGTTTTATTTAATATTATTTGGTTGGATTTTCTTTGTATTATAAAAGTAAGGTTGATTTGAACATGGTCTAGTTGGTTACTTCACTAATCAAGAAATTGTGTAACAGTAGAAAATTAAATCTTGTTAGCTTTCAGTGCTCGTTAGAGGATCTTGTGCTCTGGTACTTTCTGTAACAAGCCATAGACATTAAGTTCTGGAACCAAATGTTTTAATGACCTCTCAAGATACTGCCTAACTTCCTTATCCTGTAACTATTATAGCTGGGATTTTCTCTAAATTCCATCTGATCATCTTAAAAATATTCTCTTTGATTATCACCAAATCAGCATTATCAGCAAATTCAATTAATAATATTAATAGTAGTAGTAGTAATACTAATAACCTTTTTCCATAATACAAATATTTTGTTTTACAGGAACTTCAGCACGAGAACATTGTAGCTCTTTATGATGTCCAGGTAAAATATATTTGTATGCCTTTTTTTCATTAAAATTAATTTATGAGTATATAATGAATATGTATAATGTATGCCAAGTAGAAGATTTTGAATGGATTTATTCTGAATTTATTTTGAATGAATCTATTATGCTGCTGTCATCATTTGGAATTTAGCAAAAACAAGTGTCTGCAAGAGCAGCATTTTGGGGATCTGTGTGACAAAGAAATGTGGTGTTCAGCTCTGTGTCACAGTGAGGAGGAACTGAAGGAAGCAGAAAACCACAATCACATGTATCTGTTGTCTGTGTGTTCATAAGGACAGGATACAGTGAAAAAAGCCAAGCAGACACTTGCATCTTTTCAATTAAATTGCTTCAGATTTTCTTCCTCTCCTTATTGCCAGGGTCCTGCCTGGTAAAGTGGAGGAGTTGCTCTGTAGCCTGTCTAGGGGAGTGTATTCTGCTTAGGAAGTACATTTTTGTATCCTAAGGCCTGCCAGTGTTGAGCAAAGCTAAATAAGACATGAGGTAGCTCATGCAGCCATTTGTTCTGCTTGAGTAAGAACTATACATTTATCTCCTGGGCTCAGTTCTGATTTTAAATACAGAATACACTGATGAAAAAAATTTACTGAGAAGCACCTTTGGACCATTGCATAGTCAAAGGAACACAAAAAAGAGATTGTGACATTCAGTGTTTCCTGTCTTTACACATTCACATGCTAAAAGCTATTAGTTTGTGTAGATGTATATCTTTTGCTGTGGAAACCTGTGTTCATGTGACATAAATTAGGTGGGCTCAGGTTTTCTAGGGCTGTAGGACTCGAGTGACTTTTGGTACAAAGCTGTGATGTTCATGTAGCAGCTGACTGTGCATCAAAACTTCTAGGTTCAATCTATAGACTCCGTTTTTCCTGGATCTTGACTTCAAAATTCTTCATTTTGAATGATGTTATCTGTTCTGAGAGGGAAAGTCTGTTGTGCTTCTTGACAAGACCAGGTTTTCCTGAGTATTGCCAAGTGGAAATAATCTCTCAGCATCCTAAATTTAGTATGTCCAGACATCTCAAAAGCAACTGGAATTGTTGACTGAGGGTGTTGGTGTGTGAGTAAGCAGCTGAAATTCAGATTTTTCATTTGCAGTTGTTTCTATGAGAAGGTTTCTTAGTCAGCTCTGCAGCTCAACCTGGGGGTAGTGGACTAGTTAAGTGTTTTGATGATTTAAATCTGAGCTTTGGAGAGACTCTTGTTCTTCTGATTTATGCACAAGGATAGAGACTGCAGAGTCCTACAGTTGTCTATGGTTTCTTTACCTAAGGGGTTTTTATAAATATAATTTCTAGGCTTTTCTGTTCTGCCCCAGGAAAAGGTGACAGGACTTCTTGAATGATCAGTGCTGCTCCATTTGAGAAGGGGATATTGCTGCTTGTCACCAGCTGTTGTGTTTAAATAAAATGAACAGTTAAAGCAAAGAGAAGGGCAAACCTATGTCCTGTACCTTGATATATTTCAAATACGTTCATAGCAAACACAAAGCTTGGCAGCAGGATGCTGTTTCTATAGAAGGAATTGCTTTGCAAAATATGGTATAAAGAGTGTGCCAGTTGCACAAATAAGCTTTTCCCTTTCTACTGTGTTTGTGAAGTGGCAGACATCATTAACTTCTGTGATTACATTAATTTATAACCCAGCAAGAATGAACACTATGCAAGGCATTCACATGTCTAGTAGGCTGTTACACCTACTAATTTTCTTTAGCATTTCATGTTCTAGCATGTGCTGCCCTTTTTGTTTGCCAGGGTATTGTGAACACAGTGATACAGTCCAGCAGATAAGACTTTAGGATTTCAAGCTATTTCTAAGTTTACAGAAGCTTTTTTTTTTTCCTCAGTGCTGGAGCCAGTGGAGTCTGTGTCACAGTAGGAAGTTCTCAGTGTGAATGGGAGTCTGTTGTATTTTTGTAGTTCTGTTGGGCTGAAGCTTTTCTTAACCTTAGACAGATTGAAATAAGAAAACGCTCCTGTTTCAGATGCAGCTTGACAGATCGTGTTGCTGAATGAGCCAAGAGCTGACTATTGCTCTGAGTTTTCAGATGGAAAAGATGGTGTGCAATGAAAGTGGCAAAACTAAGTGAAAAACGTGTAAATTGATTGTGATCAGGGATAAATATTTTCACATCTCATAATATTAAATTAATGGCAGTACTTTGAGATTAAAGCTATATCCCTGCATAGCAATTTAGAATGTATCTTTTGAGAATGAATGTACAGTTATTTATATATTGCAAAAAGCTTAATTTGGATTGATTTTTCAGGAAGTAGTTAGATTCCTTCTCCTTCATGTCTCTTAATTTATGGCTGTGTTCCTGTTGCATGACCACTCACACAAGTCAGCATAATAAAGATAGATACACCATGAAGGTTTTAATTAAATCCATGAAGAACTTGTGGGCCATTCTGCTGATTGTGCATGAACATTTTCACACCTTCTCCACTGCTGGTCCTTCATCTCCTGTGAATACCATTTTGATATGTTATTAGTGTGTCTGGAGTTCAATTGCTAGAAGTGCCCATTCATCTGAAGCCACACCCCAGTGAACTGGTGTGTGTTAATGGTGGCACAAAAATGTTTTGTTCTGCAGCCAGCAGGGTAATTGCCCTTGATTTCCGTGTGGTAGACGTGCAGCTCTGGCAGGTTTGAGCTGCAGATAAGCATTTTATGTAAGCAGAGCACTCCAGTGCTCTTGGTGCCACCTCACAGGCCTGGGGAGCTGCACACACACCAGGGTGTGGAGGCCATGGTGCTAAAGCTGAGGGAACTTGTAGAGATATTTCCATAAAACCCTTCCATCTGTGAGAGACAAATGTTTTTCAGCAGTAGTGCTCTGGAAAATAGCTTGCCCTCTAAAAGTGAAATTAATTTTTTTGTGAAATGCTTAAAAAAAATCAGATGCAATAGATGGATAGCAAGAGAGACATTTTTCACTTATCTTCTTGGGCAAATGTTTGATTGTCTGTCATACAAGGATAAAAAACTCCCAAATCTCTGAAATGGTTTAAGGATGCTACTCTTTTCCTGTGGTGGTGGTGTGGGATGTCATTCATTCTGCAAAAGAAAATCAATCTTGGATCCTGTTAATGGGGGAAGTGGAGCCACTGTTTCTCAAAAGCAAAAGGAGTCTAAAATAACCTCTAACTTACCAGCATAAAATACACTCAGATCCTTGGATAATGTATTCCACTGAAGTATGAAGGTATCAGTAAGTTATTTGAAATGTTCTATATTTAGGGCATGAATTTACAGTTTTGTGCAGTTCATGATCCCAAGCGTGTGCTGAGTAGAACTAATCTCTTACACAGTGCCAGACAGTGCCTGTTTTAGCAAATAATTTAATTCAAAACCTCTCTAGAATGTTAGCCCTCAGAGTGAAAGCCTGTAATGTATCTTGGAGATAACATTTTAAGAGAGTGAATTAATGTCCTCACTGTATGGAGTCTGAAGTTTGCTATTTGAACAGTAGTTTAGGGAGAACTAATTTCTACAGTGTTATTGGAGAAACAGTATCTGGATAAAAATTGTTTCTTGTCTTAGCTTGTTGGTACAGAGCAGACAAAAAAACTGCAGCTGCTTCTGCTGTCCTTGGAAGCAGAGAAAGCCAGTGGGAATGGAGCCAGAGATCCTTCTGAGACCTGCAGCTCAGCTCTGCTTGTACACAGAGCCCAGCAGTTCTTACTAGGGGTGCTGAGGGGAGGAACTGTTGTTCTAGCAGCAGGAATTAAATATCTCTGGTTTACCCAAGGACTCCAGTTGGTCTGGTACTGTTGCATGTGTTTCTTGAGATGTTTGCTCCAGGCATCCTGTGTGTGCTCCTGATGTTGGTGTCTCACAGCTTTCATTGCCTCCACACTCTCAGCAGAACAGGGCATGTCTCAATATCTTTATTTTTGTCCCCTCAGCTCCTTGCTTAAGGCCTTTTGTGTTTATATCCATCCTCTGTGTCTGTGTGGAAATAATCATAAGAGAACATGCTGTTCAGATAAAAAGGAAAATCTGCCCTGTAGCAACTGTAAAGGTTTTGAAACACTACCTGGCAGCTGATGCCAGCTGAAAGGTTGGTTATGACAGTGCAGGAATGATGCCAGTGTAGATGTTGGAGGCTGGGGACAGCCAGGATTAGAATTTGTTGTGGCCCACAGAACCAGAGTTGAATTTACTACACACACCTTAGCTTACCTGCTGTGCCTAGATCCTGTAATTTGAATTTCAGAACTGTTTCAGAAGAGTTGCTACACAGTCTTTTGCTTACCTGCTGTGCCTGAATGCTGTAATTTGAATTTCAGAACTGTTTCACACAATTTTTTAGTACACAGATGTGCTGAGCCTTTGTGCTGAGAGCAGCTGTGCCTTTTCTTGGTGCTGGGCAGCAGAGCAGCCCCTTTCCCCACCTCCCATATATTGGTTAAATACAGCATTGCACATAATAGCAAATGGATGATCCAGTTTTTGTGGTGCATTTCTCCATGGCTGGTTGCTCTTTTATGTGAATAATTGACAGCATGCTCCTTGTTTAAATCCTACAGGCACATGTCAAGTGACATTTAGTCTGAGATTTAACATTTTGTCAGAATTAACAAAATGTTCAATCCTTGGGGTGAGAGAAGCTGAACACAGAAGTTGCTGCTGTGTTGCACTTACAAAGTAAACCAAGAATGTCTGTAATAAACATCATTTTAAACATCTGGACCTGTCCTTTTTCACTATACCATTAGATTTTTTGCCAAATGTATTTAAAGCCAAAAAAAAAAAAAAAAAAAAAAGAAAAGAAAAAAAAAAGTGTGTTCCTGGCCAAAAAATTACATCCATTATAGCAGAAATGAACATAGCAGAAAATTAATCAGATAACAGCAGTGCACAAGCTGTCAGGTTAACTCTCCTGCTTTGGGGACTCCCATCATGAACTGCAATGAAATAGAATCTACAGACTCAAAAAGAGAGGAACTATTTGCCACAGTTTCTGCTTTGGGAGCTCACTAAGCTCCTTGCAGACCTTTACCTTGGTCTAAAGGAGGACTTGTGGACCAAAATGAAATCTAGGGAATGTTTCTGCCAGTACTCCAGAGATCTGGCAACAGCTCTTGGGAGAAACCATGGATGTTTTGACTTCTTTTTCAATTAATGTTTTTTTTTTTAATTGCACTACTGTGCTGAGACTGTGATTCAAGTTGGAACTTCACATCCCTCAAGACAACTGTTGGAAGCCTTGCATTAAAACATAGCAAGTTTTGGCAAATATGTTGTCTCCAAACCTCTTTCTCTTAGGTTTATCTGTTTACCTTTCACAATTGTAAATTGGTTTACTATTAGTCTTTGCTTGCAAGTAAAACTTAGATTCAGAATAAAAAGGAGCAAAAGTAGATTTTTGTCAAGAAAATTTTCAGCAGCAAAACAAGGGTTGCTGGGCAAAACTGGTAATTGTTGCAACACAGCAGATATTTGTTTGCTTATTTATCTAGGTAGAAGTGTAGGTCAGAACAACTCCAGCTGCACTAATTTTGTGATCTGTACATCAATGCAAATTGTTGAAAGCTTTGTTATCTGTTTCAAGAGGCAGTTTAAAATAACTTGCTAGATCAGCTTTATTTCTGAATGTTAGATCTGAAACATGCTGGTTTTCTAATCTTTCCATTTTGAGCACTTTGCTCTGCTTAGCAAGTCAACAGAAATCACAAGTCTGGGGAATGTTGATAGGGAGAGCTTTATTGTTCAGAAAAATAATTTAGAAGGGCGAAATGTGTGTCCAGAACTGACTTGTCTTTTCTGAATGTATTCCCAAAATGGAGATCACATTCCCAGTCAGGCTGGCCAAGAACTGTAAGGCAAAATTTGAGCAGCTCTGAAGGGTTGAACAAGTTCAGCTGTTTTGAAGTAAAGCTTGTTTTGGTGGGATATTGAAAAGTGTTTGGTTATGAGTTCAAGCTGGGACAAGTTGTGGCTGGGGAGGTTGGTATCAGTTCTGTGCAAACTATTACTTCCTCACTATGAATTGGAGAGGGCTTTTGAGTCTGGGAAAATGTCTTTGTGGAATCTTTAATCTGATTTATTAAAAAAGGGTTTTCCAAGCTACCTTAAGGAAACATACTCTGCTTCTTACTATGACTTTACTTGGTGACTTGATTTATTTTTCATCAAGAATATCAATTAAAAAAAAGACGAGTAAACAAAAATGACTTTCTAAACAGGTGAGGGCTGGTACAACAGAGCAAATCATCAGCTCTACGTTTCTGAAGAGAGCAGTTCATTTGAGAGGACTTTGTTTCCAAGGGAATGCAGCAAACACATCCTCTTAGTTCTGTGATGAATAAATGTCTGTCATGAGCCATAAGCTGCTGGTTTTGTGCAGTGGAGGCTCTGACGCCGTGGAACATCTTTGTGATTCATGGGATTGCAATGCTGGGGTGGAAATCCAGGAGCTGAGCTGTTTTCTGTCACTGGAGAATGCACTTTCAGTGCTTCTTAGCTGGCTTGTTCTTTTCCACCTCACAGCTGTCCTTTAGGTGAAGTGATCCTCAGTTGGCAGAATGTTCAATTCGATAAATTGGGTTCTCAGAGTTGCTGTTTGGCATCTTTGGGATTCCTAAAAGCTTCTGTCTTGGAATGTGTTGTTGCAAAGGAGCAATGCAGAAAGGAACAATTACATATTTTCAGTAATTTGCAAAGCAAGTAATTACTACTGAGTTTTTTTGCTTTGCTGTATGCACTGAGGTTTTGAGGTGTTTATAGGAATGTAAATTATGGTTCATGTTGGCCACAGCTATTGAAGGAACATTGAACAATTGGGACTTCCTGAAATGTGATCTGCTGCTGCTTTAATATTTTACATTGGTTGGAGTTTGCCTGCCATTCCCAACAGATTTGACTCATGCTCCTAAAAACTTGCTTTTTTTGAAGATAATTTCCAAATGTAAACAAATCTGCAAAATGTGCTTGATGTTTTGGGCTGGAAAGAACCTCAAATGCATTTGTGTAACACGGACATGAGCGACTAAATGCTTCCCAAAAGTGAAGCAGGCTAATACAGTCTAGAATTAACCTTAAACCAGCCAATTCATCTTGAACTGTAATTATTACCATTATCTGTAGTTGTCTGGATGTGTGTGTCTGTGATGGGTTGTGCCATCCCTGAGCTCTGTGCTGTGTGTGGTGTTCAGGGTTGATGGTTTCTCTAGCCTGGGCCCATGGGCCCATTTTTGCTTTTATTTCTCTTTTTCAGGCTTTCTAACATAAGCTGTTAGTGAGCTCTTGACAATGGCACCCTGGTGGTAATTCTTGCCAGAGTGGTCAAATTGAAATCTGCTGAAGTTCCAGTGCAAGAACAGAGAGAGGTGGCTGAGTTCACAGTGTTTATTTTGCTGTGCAATGTCCCTTTTGACTTTCTTGTCACACTGTTTAGCAGAATTTAGTCAGACTGTCTGCAGTCCCACTTCCCACTGGGGAATGTGCCTGGCCTTGTCTGGTGCCATCTCACTTTTTTCCTTCAACTGTCTTAAAAACCGTATTTTCCCTCAATCTGTCAGGCCTTGTTTAAGTTTATTTTTAAAGGGAAAGGAAGGTAACACACTGTGTAACTAAAAGCATCATCCTGTTTACTGTACACTTCCCTTAGTTTCCTTCCAGTTCTCTTTGTGGTCTTTCCTTTCAATCTTAATCAGCTCAGAGGGAGAAAAAAATACTTTTACTTTATAACAACTGTCAGAATCTTCAACTCTGTAGGCCCAACAGAACTGTCTTATTCAGGAGACTCTGGAAAACAATGTTGAGTATTAGCACAGACAGGTCAGGCCTTTCTTCCCTCACACAAAATAAATATTTGGATAAAGGATGAATGTTTTTGTTACAGTCAGGTTTAAGCACAGATTTATTATTTTAACTGGATTTGTGGAGTGTGTAGATAATTTACAGTAGAAGTTAAGCAATCTGTCTTTCAGGAACTTTTCCCCAGTTACAAGAGAGGGAACTGAGTTTGCAGATAGGTCATGGGAGGTCAGGGCTGTGGAAAATCTGAGGAGGATGGACACAGCTCCCAGCTCTGCCATGAGGAGCATGGCAGGGCTGTGCTTCTGCCAAGGGACACTCAGGGAGACACCTGATGGAAGTATTGCCTGGTGGTTTTGTGTTTTTGCATATGAAATTATTTTTTGGAAGTGTAAAATACCTCACAGTAGAGAATCTATACTTCTGCTATGCTCTGAAACAGTGACTTTACATTAAGGTGTCTCAGTGAAAAATCCCATGTTACACTTGGTTAATGCAGGTACAGATTTTGTCTTCTCACATTCTTAAATCAGTTTTCTTCTCTTCTTTTAGGAAATGCCCAATTCTGTCTTTTTGGTCATGGAGGTATGTGTTAACATGTATGTTTCTGGTTAATTTTAAAGATTTTTAGACAAAACTATTCCTTTGCACAGCTGTAAACTAACCATGGCTTGCTAAAACAAACAACTTTGAAAAGTAAATCATGAATTTCTTATGCCCCACTAAATTTATCAGTACTGTTTGTTTCATAAATTATTCAGTTTCATGTTATGATACTGCAAGTATTGATGAAGTGTGACACCTCAAATTATTAATTACAAATAATTAACAATGTTAAGGCAAACAGCTGGAAGAGATCTAATTTTCATTAAAAGATTACAAAGTAGAAATTATGTAGCAGGTTGTATTTTGAATAAAACCCTTTGTTTTTAACAGTACTGCAATGGTGGGGACTTGGCAGATTACTTACAAGGTAATTGATTATTATATTTCCCTATTATTTTGCTTTACATGTTTATATTCTGTATTCCTGACATCCATTAGTGTTTCTCTGAGATTTTTTTGCTTGTGCTTTAAATATGGGTGAATGAGGGTGAATATGATAATGCACAGACATAAAATGTTTTTTTCTGTTGGTTTTTTTTTTTTTTTTTTTGCCACAGCTGAATGTAACATTCCCTTATTTGTCAATGAGGGAGAAGCTGTAGTTAACCATAAGTAGCATGCTGAAAAAACGTGTGGGTTTCTATTTCTAAAACTGCATTTTGGGGGCTGTTCCCAGTGTTTTAATTCCACCTGTTTCTCTTTTCTGAGATGTGGACTTAAAAACAGTGATTTACTTATTTAATAATGCTCTGGAGAAAGAGGCAGTGCTGGCTTAGGAGAGATTTTCCCTGGCTCTGTCCAAAGTGAGGACAGAATTTATAAATCATGACAAATGGATTCTTATTCCAACCAAAATTTTGAGCAGAGATGTTAATCTTCATATTTTTCATGATGAAAATATTCTACTTGCCCTTGTATCTCAGCCTGTTGAAGGAATCTTTCTTGTGCAGAGCTATTGTTATGGTAACTGTGTGTATTAAAAGCCTAATTCACTTGCCATTAAAACCTTTGGAAAGACTCAGTGAAATCCAGCTCCTGTGTTCAGTGCTTTTTTGGGCTGCAGAATGAGATAATACCTTCAGAAAAGACTTTCAAAAGTACATCTCTGGTTTTTTCCTTTCAAAATAAGTTTTATCATGGATGAAATTTCTGAGCAGAGTGGTTCTCAGCATCCCCATAACCATTTGTTTAAAGAACAAATTTTATGGCTTCAGATTTTAACATGATTTTTGGATCCACTTAATGTGAAGTTTTATTTTCTTGCTTCCTTTGCCTTTTTAGCCAGTTTAGGGTTTAATGGCAATTTAGAAGTTTTACAATTATGTTGCTACCAAGTTGAATAAACTACTGGAAAAACAGATGATTCAGAGTTCTGTAGCTACTTTAAAACTATGGTGATGAGAATATTTACATTTATAGAAAACCACTGGAGACTGGATCATTCTGAGTGTAATCCACAATGATTGGATTACAATTCACTATATTTCCAGCTGATCACTGCGAAGTTCATTGCTTTTACCTAAAGTACTGATATTTATTCTCCCCCCCGGTGCTGTGTGTGTGACTGGCAGCTAAGGGGACTCTGAGTGAGGACACCATCCGAGTGTTCCTGCAGCAGATTGCAGCAGCCATGCGCATCCTGCACAGCAAAGGCATCATCCACAGGGACCTGAAACCCCAGAACATCCTGCTGTCCTACGCCAGCCGCAGGAAATCCAGCGTCAGCGGCATCCGCATCAAAATAGGTAAATCCTCCCTCGCTGGAGGGGTAAATCTGCACTGCTGCGTTGTTTCCCTCCTCACAAATACCTCTCTAGTTCAAATACTGGGTGTGGAGTGTATTCAATTGATGCAAATCAGGCAGCAAGTCAGGAGTGATGAGCTTCGTGCTGTGTTCTCAGGGTAAGAAAAGATTGAATCATAAAGACCTTTTTGATTAAATCTGCAGGACAAATCTGTTTAGCTGATCTTTCTAGTACTAAACTATTTTAATTAGGCATAATTCTAACTTTTGAAACTTGAAGTAGCCTCTAACCCATTTCAAAACTCTGTGTATGCAGGACTCCAATTGCAGTTCCAGCTGTTTTCTTTTTTAGTGGTAGATCCTCCCAAGGTTTATTTGAGAGGTTTAGAAGTGAAGATTATGACCTATTTTTGGCATGACAGCAGGGAGGTTTGGCCTTGTAACAGGGGAGAGATGTCAAATGTACAAGATAGTCCCAAACTCTTCTGCAGAGGCCACTTCAGGAGTTTTAATCACTCCTCGTTGTCTGTTAAGTGTCTATTTAAAACTACCTTGTTTTTAACAAGTTCTTTCCTGTGCTTTTGCTCAAAAACTACACAGGGGAGACCAAACTTCTTCCCTTGCTGTCCTTACTTGATAGCTTCAGATGCTCTTGCCTGCATGGAAAATTCAGGCACCTGAAACTTGACTTCTTCAACTTGTACCTGATGTGATTTCACTGCAGGCAGATTGCATATTCATCACTCTTAATGAGCCATTTATATTTAGCCAGTGACTTTAATCCTTTCCTGCTGATGCCAGACAGGCTGTTCTGCAGCTGGGGAGGTGCCTGAGCAGCAGTTTGTGCAAATGATGTCACTGCTGTTTCTTGGCTTGCTCATTTGAAAGAGAATACATTATTCTGTCAGCATGACAAAGATTCTGCTATTCCATGTAGCTGGCTAGATATTAAACCTGTCTTTTTTTCAATCCCACTGTTAATTGTAGCAGATTTCAGTCAGAGGCAGGTGATTTCTAGACTGTAAAAATTTGAAAATGATCTTTCTCTTTATTGACCAAAGTTGTTCTTTACACAGCTGACTTTGGGTTTGCTCGTTATCTGCACAGCAACATGATGGCTGCAACTCTGTGTGGTTCCCCTATGTACATGGTAAGGGATATTTCACATTATCTTGTTTATCTCAAACATTCTTCTGCCAGAACAAAATAATTGACTGCTTGCAGATTGGCAAAAGCCTCATGTTGCTTTACAAGGATCAGGGACAGTGCAGTTCCCCTTTCCATAGTTCACTACCTTTTTTTTTTTTTCCTTGGGATTTGGAGATCATGATTGTTAAAACCAGACAGCAAACACTTGTTAGTGGTTCTCTGTCCAAAAGAAGAACTGCAGAAGCCAAGTAAATAACATTTCCCTCTTCTTCCCAAACATGCCAAATTCTGGATGCTTTGTTCAGAGCATCAGCATTTCTAGTTTTTTTGTGGTTTTGAAAAACAGCTTTCATTTTAGATGGAGCTGGTACCTCTTAAGCCATGTGATGCACACGAAAATGTTAATTTTCTCTTACAATAACGTGGTCTCTGTTAAGACTGCTCTGACAGTAGATTCATATTGCTGTGGCTTTCCTTTTTTTGTTTTCCCTTCTGAGACTTTGCTGTTCTTTCCAGGCCCCTGAAGTGATTATGTCTCAACACTATGATGCTAAAGCAGACCTGTGGAGCATAGGAACTGTGATTTATCAGTGTCTTGTTGGAAAACCACCTTTTCAGGTAACACTTTCTTTGCTTTTCCCTCTTCTTAGTCTGAAGGACATTCCTGGGGCTCTTGCTTCTAGTCAGGAAAGCAGAAGCAAGTGATGTCTGAGTGTTGGTGCTGCAAAGGCTTGAGAATACCAAGGGAGAAGTTGTTTATGCTTAGTCTGCATGATGAGTGTGTTCAATCCAGAGGAAATACATAAATAAGGATCCTCACTGCTGAAGTCACTGCCCTGCTTGGTGTTTTCTCCTTTAATGCCCATATGCAAAAGTCTCCTTTTTGTGTATGTGTGCTTAGGAACAAAAGCTATTTCCTCCATGAAACTGAGCTTTAATTAATACACATTTTTATTTGACAGGCCAATAGTCCTCAAGATTTGAGAATGTTTTATGAAAAGAACAGGAATTTGATTCCTAGGTATGTCACCATGGCCTTTCCTGTCACTTACACTTGTTGATTGAACACTTTTTCATCTTGGGGAATGCCTGGGATTTATAAAAATATTTGCTGTTGCTTCTTTGCAAGGATGTAGTGTGATACCAGTGACTCATGTTGCATCTTGCCTTCATTGTACCTAGCTGAAACTAAGTGTACTGAGGCTATAAAGCATGGATAGTGATGACTTAGGGACGTGGCAGAATGCTGATTTCCTGAAATTCAATGTGCTATGCATTATTCAATGCATGCATTACATTTAATGCATGTTTTACTTCCTCTTGTGTGCAGCATTCCTAGGGAAACATCATCTTACCTGGCTGACCTGCTGTTGGGTTTGCTTCAGAGAAACCAAAAGGATAGAATGGACTTTGGTATGTATTTCTTTTTTCCTCTTGCTCTTTTGACTTTCCTTGTTAGTTGTATTCCTGTGACCAGAATAATTATCTTGACCTTTTGTCCACAGCCAATTACATGAGAAGTGAAGTGGTTTTTTTTTCTTCTCTTTTCATAAAGAAGGCAGGGTAGCTAAAACAAATCACTGGATAACTACTGTCAATATTAAGTGGTGCACATAAATCTTGACCTTGATTTTGAGTAGTGAAATATAAATCAGTTTAATTCTTTTAATTGTGCACTTTCCTTCAAGGGTTTACTGCTATACCTTAAATTTCATGTTGAAGCATTATTTCTGTTACTTTAACTGGTGTTTTGGCATCAGACTGGGAGCAAACATTTCTGATCTCCATGTACTGGAAGAATTCCTTTGGAAACTCACAATCAAAAAGTTACATCTTGATTAATTCTTCTTAGCTGCATCTTGTATGTCATGATGTTCATGCTGCTTATTTAAATTTTATAGCATCACTTGTTAATGTAGTTTTATCATAGCTGCCAGGAAATGTTAATCTTAAAATTTTAGTTCAGATCCAGAAAAAGCTCACAGTAATTGGGTAGAATGTCATAAATTATATTCACAGTATCCAGAGGTCAGTATATAAATCTCCCTGTGTAGGAGAAATAATACATCACAAACATGGACTGTGAGTAATTGATTCCACTCTGCATGTGCTGATCCCTACAGTTTCTTCAAACATGGGAAATTCACTGTATCACTTGTGGTGGTGGGAGAAAGCGTTTGTGCTTCGAAAGAAAAATAGAAAGCAGAATGGCAGTGATGAAAGTCATGTTTTCCTTGGCTGAGCCACTTAAAGGGCCTCAAAGGGGCTGCTCTGGAATGTGCTTAGCAAAGGGAGTGAAAGGGAGAGTTTATAGCAGAGCCCAGTTGCCTGTGGTTAAAGTAAAAATAGCTCTGGAAATGTTGTTGATCTTCAGGCAATATAAGTAGAACAGCAGGTGTTGTACAAAAGCTGGAGAGCACCTGATCCCTGTGTTCAAGTTAATAATTACATTATTCAGGCATTACAGCTGGATTCCCTCCCTTATTGGGTCATGGAGAAAAGTGTTGCTGCTGAAGGGGAGGAGATACTGCAGGCCTCAGATTCTTTCTCTTTTTTTTTTTTTTTTTTTTTCTCTTTTTTTTTTTTTTTTTTTTTTTTTTTTTTTTCTTCTCCTTGTTATTTGCTTATGTCTGAGGCACAGCATTGTTTTTCCTCCAGTGTTAGGACATTAAAGTTCACCCAGCTCAGCAGCTGGCTCCCACCAACCCTCAAATTCCCTGAACCAGCTGAACACTGCTCCTTGCAGAGCAAAACTTTCCATGTAACCTGTTGGCCAACTGGTTATGCTCAATTAAAAGTGCCTCAGCATATCCATTTACAACAAAAGCAAAGTATTTCTAATGTAACAACAGCGAGTTCACTGAAGTTATTTTTAAAGAAATGGTGTCTAATTCTGCTTTATGCCATGAACTGGCTGCACAGGTTGTGTTCTGCTGTTGGGAAGTGGAAAGGAGAATGGCTCTGCTGTGATTTTTTTTTTTTTTTGCCACCTAAGGTGTAGCATTAATGGCTTCAAAAATAAATGTCAATCCTTGGGAAAGGCAGAGCTGAAAATACTTTCAGTATCTGATGTGAAAAATGCTCACTGCTTTGAAGAGCAGACTAAAACTGAATTACTACCACAGAGAACATAATTTCCTCAGCAGTATAGGGAGGTTTCTTGTGTACATGGCTTTAAGTGCAGTCACAAGATTTCTTCTAGTGATTCAGTCTGATTTGCCTTGCTGACTGATGTATGAAGTTATTCAGTTGATTCTTGTTCCCTTTCCAAACTCTATAGCAGCACATACTATGGAAAGCTTTAATCTTTTATAAGCTCTTCACCCTCTGGCTCTGCAGTGTTGATTCTGGGAAGGCAACCATTTATCACCATCTGCACTACAGTCTGTAAATTCTGTCATTTGTACATCTACTCACAATGGTGGTTGTTTCTTGTTCTACAGAAGCATTTTTCAACCACCCTTTCCTGGATCACATTTCAACAGTGAAAAAATGTAAGTAGTTTGCTTTTTTTCCACTTACTTGTATGAATGATGAATGTTGCGGGCTGGGAGGGAGCAAGATCTGCCAAATATCACACTAAGTGTTTATGAGACATTTTCCTCAGCCTGCCTGTTGTTGTGCTCTATTATGAGCCTGAGTGTTGAATCCTTTCTTGTATTATGCCAGACTGAAATGTGATACTTATTTACTTGTTCTTTTGACGTTTGCACTGAACTTAAATAGCCTCGTGTGATTGAGGATGTGCTGTTCTTATAAGCTGTGTAAGGGCTTGTGAATGAGAAGCAGTGAGGAAATTTGCTTGAAATTCAACCTTTTGAAGTCTTAGTCCCTTTTTTTTCTTTTTCCCTCTGGGTTTTTTTTCTTCTAGCTTGTCCAGTACCAGTGCCCACATACCCAGGCTCAGTCTCTGGCAGTTCCTGTGGTAGCTCTCCTTGTCGCTTTGCTTCTCCTCCAGTAAGTTCTGTGTTACACAACAATCCCCAGAAAATACTTGCTGTAATGTTTAGCCAAGAATTCGTGAATTTTTAAAATCTTCTAATACTTGAACACTGTAAACTGTCATGTGTAGGAGCAAAGAGCAAAGAACACCCCTGTCTTTTCCTTAAATACTGTTAACATTTTGGTGCTCTCTTGCTCCTTGTGTTGTATCTTGTGGGGCTTTTTTTGTTCTTTTTGGTTAAGGTAAAAAAATATATACAAATATCAAATGCTGGAGCAGCAGATCTTTAGATATTCTGGTATGGTTTGCAATGTAATGGCTGTTACAGATGGATTTTGAATTGTCCCTTTTGGGTAAAGACCCTTATTGCAAACCAGTGACTTCAATTTTATGTGACATTTGGAACAGATACATCTGTATCACCAGGAATGATTAAATAAATCACAATTGTTTAAACTCACAACCTAATCAGTATAGAACTGTCTAAACTGACACAACAGAGTTATCCAGTATTTGAAATGTCATAGTTAAAAGCATTTCTACTTTCTGAATCACTGGATTTACAGTGGGTTTTTTTTAACTTTCTTTTTCCCACCACCCCCCTCCAGTCTCTGCCAGACATGCAGCACATTCAAGAAGAAAATTTGTCTTCCCCTCCACTGGGTCCTCCTAACTATCTTCAGGTCTCTAAAGACTCTGCCAGTACCAGTAGCAAGAACTCCTCTTGTGACACAGATGACTTTGTTCTTGTCCCACACAATATCTCTTCAGACCATTCATGTAAGAACCTTTCTTGTTTTTGCATCTCAACCCAATTTTCATTCATAACACACTTCTACCTCTTTTTGTTCTTTGGCTGTCTTTGCTCTAAATGTGTCTGAATTCAAATTGAAATTGATTTATGTAGTTTTGATTCCTTTTTGGAAGGAAATTCTTTGGTACTGCACATCCATCTGGGACATTGTTATCTTCAATTGAGCAGCCAAATATGCAATAGGGGTGGTTTAAAGGCATGGAAAATAGTGGGGCTTGGCAATAGAAGGAGAGATTCAGTTGTAAACAACTGCTGATAAAAGACCCAAGGATTCTCTTGGAATTCTTTGTGGAAGCAGGCACTTTGTTTCCTTCAGACTCACTGAACACTTATAGCTTATGCTCTAGAGCTTTAAATAACAGATGTAGGTAAAAACATAAAACACTTCTAACATGAAAGGTAAAAGATCAGCCTGGGCTTATTCAAAGGAAAAACTTGGATGTAGCACATTTATGACATGGTCCCAACCTGAATTGCACAAAGTCAGCTGATTTCTGGATGATGTCACCAACTTGTGGTAAATATTTGACTAAATGACTGCCTGAAGGGTTTCTGCCATCCATTGTTGTAAACATCCCAGTGCTGATACCTTGTACTCCTAAACAATGGAGTTTATTTCAAAATTATTGTTATTGATATGGCAACAACCTGCAAACAAACAGCAAAATAACTCAGTAAAGAACTCCCTTCCCCAGTTCCATTTTTGTTGAGGGTCACATTTGAGATACTTTCCTACACAAAACCTTTTGTGGGAAACTTTTATATGTTCACAGAAACGTTTTTTCTCTACAACAGCAATATGGAAGATGTCATTTTTTTTCTGATTCTGCTTGCTGACGTGGGTTTTCCATGTGTTCCCTCCTGCAGATGACATGCCTTTGGGAGCAGCTGGCAGGAGGGCTTCCAGCGAGTTCTTGATGTGTGGAGGGTAGGTGTGCTGAGCTGCTTCCAAAAGAAACCTCTTCTAAGATGGATGCTGCAGCTGCAGAAGGGAATTCTGGGCTTTTGGCATCGGGTTGTCATAGCTCTGTGGGCTTGCTGAAAGATGAACAAGAATTGAATTTGAGTATCTAAACAGCTTGAGTTCAGGAAGTTTTGCTGCCAAGTAGAGTTTCTCTGGTGTGAGGACCTGTCTTTTGACAGTGGTTTTTGTTTTCACAGGCAGTCACCATTAACTATTTCTGGAAGCTCAGGAACTGTACAGAAACCATCCTCAGCCTCTTCTCGAAGTGCTGCTTCTGGTACAGCTAACAGGTGTGTGATGTGGCCTTAGATTCTCTGCTATTTTATGGTTTTGGCTTTATTTAATTTTTTTGAATTGTGAAACTGGACTAAAACAGAAGCCAGACCTCCAGGCTCTCTTACCCTTCATGCCTTCTCTGGTGCATCCCCAAAAGATTTCCTTAAGGACTTGAGAGCATTCTTTGTCTGTTTAAATTTTGAACTATTTAAAAGCAGAAATTTAGGGACACAACTGACTTGTCTCTTTTGGTGTTGGGAAGCACAGCACAGCCTTCATGTAGTGAGTCAAGATGTTGAATGCAGATACATTTTAAGAAGTGGTTGTGAGAGAAGAGGAACTTTGAAAGCCCAGATTGCTGTGGATTTGTGTCTCGTGGCTGGCTTGGTTTGTCTGGTCACTGGGTGTGGCTTTTGTGCAAGTGATTATTGTGAATTTCATGGTTGTTTCTCACAAGATGCCAAAGTCACATGAAGGAGCTAAACATGTATTGCAGGTTTTCCATCAGCAGGACTGGTAATTAGTCCCCTTTCTATTTTAAACCAGCAGAAATTGAAGCCTATGGCCACGTGGAAGAAACGATTTTCATCAGTGTGGCCTGAAATCTTTCCTGTGTTACATTGGAAAATGTAAAGCTTAATTATGGTGTTTAACTACTCATGGAATATCTAAGCAGAATTTGTTCAAGTGATGAATTAATTTCATGATGTTTTCAGTACAAACAGAAAAAAGGATGAGTGGCTAACTGGGGAATAAAGCTATTATGTTGGGTGCATTTTTGGCTTGTGCCAGTGCTAGAGGGCTGCAAGTCAGCATTATTTGTTTAGAAGTGCTTGTCACAAGAAAAGTTTGTTACTTTGTGCTGATCTTTGTGCAGTTGGTGAAATCTGCTGACAGGGGCTGTCGATACAGCTTTTAGCCTCATGTTTTATGTTTAAGGGCAGATAATGGGGATGGTTTGCCTGTAGAGACCCATTTGCTCTAAATTGGCCATGTACAATGTAGTATAAATACACTAGTCTTTCCTTTTTTGTGTCAGGCAGAGTTTTTGGAGTTTGAAATTTTATGAAAATATGCCACTGAGATGCATACTATAAATATGCCACTCAGAAATATACTACTGAGAGCTAAATGGTCATGTGGTTAGAAACAGGTGCCTACTGTTCACACTCTGTTTGTACTATAATAGTTTGGTTTGGCCACGTGGAAGTTAATTCAGTAACTGCATTTGGGGCTGCATGGGGCATGTCTGAAGAAAGCAGTGTGTGTGTCTGGTATTCTACAAGATATTGGTTTTGGGGTTTGGTTTTTTATTTCCTGACAAATATTCTTTCATTGTTTGTGGGTTGTTTTTTTCAGTTTTTTGGTGTTTTACAGAAGGTTATGCCCTGTGAAACAATGAATCTTTCTGATTAGCTGATGAAACTGAATTAATTGTGCCCATAGTTAGCACTGCTTTATGTTGTGTGTCTTCACAGACAGTCTCCAGCCAGAATGGGCAGACTAGGTCGAGGTGGTTCACTCTCCTGTGGTTTATTATCAGTTTTATCCTCTGGATCTCAGAGAAACAAGATTTGCATGCAGCTCTGCACACATCTGTATTGCATTTTCTCTGACTGGTAACAAACCACATCAGACTGGAGGATGCTTGGCCAGAGCTCAGCCTGCAAGGCTGTGTGAGAGCAGGGAAAGGCATTTTCTGTGCTGAGTTCTTTAAAAGTTGAAGTGTCTTCATGTTCTCCTGAGTGTCACTGCCACAGTTTAAATAACATCTGCTTCCCTCTCCTGGGGAGAGGCTCCCTGTGCTCCCTGAATGTGCTGTGTAGTCATGGCAGGCTGCCCACAGCTTTCCTGTGGTTTCCACTTGGGAGTCCTTCTCCTTGCCTGGAAGTTTTAAGGTTTTCTGCTGACTGTGTGCCCACAGCCAGCTTCCAAATTACTCTGTGGGATCCAGAAACTGGGTGGCAACAGCAGGACAAACTTAGTTTCTTTTGCTAAGGAAGTTCTGTGCCTATTAGGAAGAAATATTTCATTCTAATTGGTAGCAAAGAGAATAGGACAATTATAGTAAAAAAACCCAGATTTCTGTTCAGCTGGAGCCAGGCAGGGAGTCTCGTAACTGCCTGTCTTCTAGAGATTTTTTTTCACATTTCTTCCAAGAATTTGTAATCTTTCTTTAAGGACATGGTCAATAAAGAGCCAGATAGTAAAATTATTATCTTCCAAACAGCCCATTTGTTTGAAATTCTTTCCATTGAGTTCTGTTTTCCTTTAAAAGTGTTGGTTACTGATTGCATGCAGTGCTTTGAATCCCTTATCAGCAGCCACGCTGAGGTGAGGCAGGTTGCTGACACTCCAGCTGAACTTGGGCAGTCTGCAGTTGGAATCTGTGAATTAATGTTCAGGTGTGTGGTTTGGCTCCTCCTGTCAGGGGTTGGTTGTTACATTACATAACATGTTTTCCTCCTGCAAGTTCACAGTGTCTCTGGGGATATCTCTGCCTGTGCTTCAGTGGCTTTTGTCCACATTCCAGTCCTGCTCTGAACTTCCTGTCCCTGCTGCTCTGGGTTTTCCTAGAACACTATTTTCAAGTGTGGTAAACACAGCGGGCGGCTTGGCAGGGAGTCAGAGGGATCTGGAGATCTCAGTGATGTGTGACCAAGGGCTGAATCCCAGCTCCATGTGATCCCAGCCAGTGCAGGGAAGGCAGGGAGTCCTGAGCAGCTCCTGATCCTCCTCAGTGCAGCTTTGGAGCTGGGTTAGGACAGGCTGAGATCACAGCGCACCCAGGGAGCACAGAAGTTTTATTTGCCTGTTTCCTAGATTTTCTCCAAATTCCTACAGTACAATTCTGAGAGAGTGAGACCTGCCTACCTGTATTCATCTCCTGTCTCCATCTCCTGTCTCCAAACCTTCCAACCTCAGGCACTGTCAGCCTTCCGTGTCCCCCCGCAGCGAGACGGCGCCGATCCCGGTTCCCACCCAGCTCCGGAATTACCAGCGCATAGAACAGAACCTCTCCTCCACTGCCAGCCCCGTGTCAAACCCCCACGGGTCACCCAGGTGAGGCTGGGCTTTTTAACTCCTTTCTCTTGGGTCTGGTTGGTGTTTGTACCCTGGAAGATGTCCCCACTTTCTTGCCGATGTCATTTTTTTCCACACTGAAGAGACGTTTCAATGATAACAAATAAAAGCCCTTCACAATCTCAAGATTGTTGGATGGGCACTTGAAATATTTCATGAAAACAAAATGAGCTTGTTCTTTCACTCAAAATGCAACCCAAGAAGGTAAAAAGATGAAGTCTTGCTTTTTTACTGCTCTTTGTGTATTGCATGGCATTACATCATGAACTGAAATGTCAGTAATAAGTTATGTTTTGTTTTCACACATGTAGTGATGAGATGAATGCTTCGTTCTGTAGAGTATCAAGGAAACAATTTTTGGCATGCTAATTAACCAGCTTGTCTCATTACAAAGCTCTAGTGAGCCAGGCTTATTCTCTGCCTTGTGGTCTACAAGATCAGGCTGGTGAAGGTCAAAGACTCATAAATAGACTACTGAGAACTCTGGTGATCTTTGCAAAAACAAAACCCAGGGTTTCTTGCATATTTTTTCCAGGATCCCTGATTTGATTATAGTTGCTACATTCAGGGAAATGACTTTCCCTTAAATAATCTGTTTTCAGTTATCTGATCTGTATTCCAGACCCAATATGAAATTTTTTTTGCTGATTAAAATCTGAACATTTACAGCAATACTTGGTTGTGAAATTAAAAAAAAAATATGATCAAGTTTTTTGAAGATTAGGCTGTACTAAGGGAAGTCTGTTTTAATGTTCTCCACTGTTAAGGCATTGAAAGTTTAAATGTCTGTGGTAACAAAGGGAATTAAATCTTGATTAATCTTGTCAGTATAGAAAGCTTAGCTTAAGTTCTTAGCTTTTTCTTGAAACACCAATATTTCCTTTAACTGATCAGACTCCTCAGGGGGGATTCTGAAGCTTATCTCAGGGAAGCAGTGAGCACAGTGTGTGTGACCATCCTTTTCCCTTGCAGAGCTGGGGTTGTGAGACGCTCCAACACCAGCCCAATGGGGTTCATGAAGATGGGCTCGTGCTCTCCAGTGCCAGCTGACACTGCCCAGGGCGTGGGGCGCAGGCTCTCCACAGGATCTTCCAGACCATATTCTCCTTCACCACTAGGTAAGCACTGAAGTGTTCAGCAATTAGTAAAGCTTTATCTGCAGCAGTCATTCAGAACTCTACTTCTTGCTTGAAATTAATCTTAAACCACAATCTACCCAGCCAGGTCACGTGTGCAGAAGTATTTCCTGTTAAATGGCTCACAGAAGTGACTAGGTTCCTAGTGACTAAGTAACTAGGTTTTCACTTGCTTTGTCTTTGTAAGTGAAGTAGAAAGTGTAAATCCATATTTTGGTTTTGTTTGCATAGTTGGAACCATACCTGAGCAGCTTGGGCACTGTTGTTGTGGACAGCTCCAAGGACATGAATCAAGGAGTAGAACCTTCTCAGGTGAGTGACTTTGGACCATGCAATCAGCATTGTTTTGAGAGAGCATCTTGTGAAGGGGTAGGAGACCCAAAATACATTAAAATGGGTTAACAGGAGACCCTGAGTTTTTGTGGGAAGAGCCCATTTGTGGCCTGGGTGACACATTTGCCCATAACTAATTCCCTATACAATAAGATAGCAACTGAAACTTCTTATTCTCAAAATAGAACAACTCTGATGAAGCCTGTCTTTAACCACGGCTGGTTCATAATGAATGGTAGTAACATGCTTCTCAGAATTTGGTTTTGATAGACCAGCTCTGTCATGCCAGTTCTCAGAAAAGGGAGGCAGAGCTGCCAGTGCACAGCGTGCAACACATTTTCGTCATTCCCTTGGGAAATCAGCTGGGATTTGATGTTCCTGTTGCTAAGCAGTCAGCAAGCTTTGCAAGTCATAAATTATTATGGCATGCCAGCAGGAAAAAAAAAATCAGGAAGATATAGGACTTGAAGATGTTCTGAGACTGTTAAAGATGGAATTGCACTGTAATGCCAGAAGGATTTGGTATATGAATATGCAATTCAGCAACTTGTTCTTCTGCTCTGTGCACATTTTGGGTGCATTTTCTTCTGTAGCTAAAATACTAGCTATAATTTTTATTTTGACTTTCTAAGATGTGATATTGAAACTGCATTGTGAGTTTTTCTCACTCTATTTGTCCACTTGTCCAAAACGATCTGGACATGATAGAGCCTTCACTTCTTGGAGTAGCCACGTCTGGGAATGGTTTCATCCATATGAAATAAGTTCTATGATGTGCCTCAAAAATTGCCTTCATAATTGCTGTGCCATTGGCTGGCTCAACAAAAGGAATGAGTGAATCCTTGAATATGAAATGGTCTCTTAAAAAGTGGAAAAGGGAGTGTGTGAAGAGAATACAAAGCACTGTGTTTGCTTTTCTTGTTGCAACTTTTATTTGGAAAGAATTTTGTCAGGCTGTTGGTTTAATGCTTTTTGCCAGTATCAAACTAACTTGTAACACACCACAGCACTGTTTTTATGGCTGGCAGGGGTTTTAGTGTTTCATTTCTTCATATGTTTTCTGCATTCTTTTCCTCCTTGGTTTCACTTCATAATTTGAAATGACTACAATGGTATTTCTGTTTGTACATTACCACAAATTGAAGCAAGTCTGTTTCTCAGCATTTTAAAGGGTATGGGAAGCAGTTTTTTGCTTTGGGTGAGGTGAGGTCATCTGAACTGAGATTTTTCTAAGGACTGAAGATGTCTTTTGTAACGTAGCTTCTGAACTAATTGAGCTGTTCTTGCTGCTCATGGCAGCCCAGGACACACTTTTAATTCAGAAGCCTCCCCTGGGGTGGCAACAACACTGCAACAGTCACCAGTGAGATTTCAGACTGATTCTGAAACGACAGGTGAAGACTTCCCAGTGCTGTGAGACAGACAAGCAGAGGGATTTCAAGCAAGCAAATTCTTGGCTGGAAAGTTAATGAGAGATAGACTTGATCCCTCTGCTAGAGCTGCAGGCAGACAGGCTGTTCTGAAGCATACTGCCTAGTGGAGTGGAATGAAATCAAGATGAAGTAGCTCATATTCAAAATCCAACTAGCAAAAACATGGGCTTAAGAAGGCTGAAAGATGTGTTGTAACAGCTGGGCACTTGACTGAGCAAACTGCAAGAAGTGTAGGGTGGTTTTTTTTGAGTAGGCATTTATGAAATGAAGCCTCAGAAGATTCTCATGGCCAGCTTTTAAAAATCTTCTCTAGTTGTATGGTTCAGTTTTTCCCTCTATTTTTTTTTTTTTTTATTAAACATGAGTGAAACTCACTTCAGTGTCAGTTCTTTGAGTTTACAGGCAGGCATTTTCTCTGGGAAGCTGTGACTATAAAGCTGAAGTGTGATGTACTCTTTGTAACTTTGCACAGTTCCTTATCATGAGACACAAAAACATACACCAGGAACAGAACATTTCATCAAATTTCAGGCCTAATTTTGAAAGAGGAAGGGCATCTTTGAGAAGGTGAGGTGTTTATAAGAGTTATTTTCCCAATGCCCTCTGTTTAAATGATAACTTAGAGTTCTCCCATTTGCTTCAGGAGAAACTGCACTCGTACCTAAGTGTGGACTTCCTCTGTCAGCTTCTGAAAAAGGATTCAGTCTGACAGACTAAAAAGTAAACAACTGCTCAAAGTAATGTCCCCAAACTGTTCCATCTGAATAATTTGGTTCTTTTTAGTACCCAGTTTTCTTGCAGGCACATGGGCTGCCTTTGTGTCTGCAAATGAAGTCATTACACACAAAACAAGTCGTTAACATGCAATGTCACATTCACGCTCTTGTTTGCAAGAATATCATTCCAGGCCTTGAGAACCTCTATTCAGCTTGGAATTTCAGTGCTGGTTATGCCATTCCTGCTGAATCCAACCACTTTATTTGTCTTGGTGCAGGTTGCCAGACATACTGCAGCTGCTAGGACAGCTGTCAGCCTGAAATTGTGCCTATTTGGCAGCTTGGAGGGCTCATCAGTGTGGTGTAGCAATAGTTCAGATAATCCATGGGCTAAATCCATTCCCCTTGCTATCTAGTGAGCTAATGATCAAACACATCTCAATATTTGCAGTTTAATGTTGCTCTCTGGAACTTTGGGCTTCATCAATACGCTTTGCAAGCACTGCAAGTAGAATTTTACCTTATTTTGTCATCTCCACAGGTTCTCCTATTCCACCATCTCAGTCTCCACAGTCACTTTTGATGGGAGCGAGGTTGCAGAGTGCTCCTACTCTCACAGATATCTACCAAAACAAGCAGAAGCTCAGAAAGCAGCATTCAGACCCAGTCTGCCCATCCTATGCTGGGTATGGATACAGTCATTCTCCACAGCCAAGCAGGCCAGGCAGCCTGGGAACATCCCCTACCAAGCACATGGGATCCTCACCCAGGAGCTCAGACTGGCTCTTCAAAACCCCACTGCCAACAATCATCGGCTCTCCCACTAAGGTTTGTTCAGTTTGCAATTCTCAGTAACACAGTGCCTGAAACCAAGAATATTTAGGGGTTCTAACTGATTTTTTTTTTGTGTGTTCTTGCTTTTGGTTCTTAAAGGCAACAGCTCCTTTCAAAATACCTAAAACTCAGGCGTCCTCCAACTTGCTGGCCCTGGCAAATCGCCAGGGCTTGGCTGAAACCCCGCTGCAGCCTAAAGATATCACTGACCCAAGGGACTTCACACACTTCCACTCCAGCCAGGCAGCTGACAAACAGGCAGGAGAACAGCACAGCAAAACCACCTTTGGCAGGTAGGCACTGCTAGGAGCAGAACATTTCATCAGATTTCATCAGACACTTCAAAAATTTCAAATTTTGAAAGAGGAGGGGCATCTTTGAGTAGGTGAGGATTTCCCCAAAGCCCTCTGTTTAAATGATAACTTAGAGCTCTCCCATTTGCTTTAGGAGAAACTTTGCATCCCTGTGGGAGGCAGCTGGGCAGCAGAACTGCACACAGCAGCTCTAAGAGGGTGAAAAAGCTGTGAGGGGATGCTGAGGTTTGGTGTGTACAACAGAAACATTTTGTACTGGCTATAAATACAGCACAGACTTCCTGGAGCACTTTGTGTTGCTGTCTAGTTCCCTTTTGTTTTGATTAGCTGAATCTGGAATTTCATTGCCTCTGTAAAGCCTGTTCAGTTTTTGCTTGAAAATCTTTATGATAAAATTTGCAATATAAATTTTTCAAGAGGAAAAAGGTCTTGTTATTTTTATGGTTTAACTGATTTTAGAAGATCCATGGTAACAAGCAAGATTTCAATACTTTCTCTATTTTTGTTGAAAAATTCTCTGTAGTAAATACCAAGAATCTTAGCTATCCTTAGTTGCAAGTTGGATGATATTCCTGAATAACTTTTTTTTTTGGGAATTCATGTGTTTTCCTGTCCAGGTCTGTTAGTACTGGGAAGCTGTCAGATCAACAGGTAAAGACCACCCTTGGGGGCCAGTTATACCAAGGCAGTACAGACAGTCTGAACACAGAGAGGCCAATGGATACAGGTGAGGATCAGAGTGACACATCCAAGCTATTTCCCTGTGCCTGGGTTTTTATGGAATGCCAGCTGGATCACAGTTCTGCTTCCAACTTCGAGAATTGGCCCTGACAATTTTTAGCCTCAGCACAGAAGGCTTTTTTTAATGTTTAAGGGGATCTGTTCCATTTCTTTAGCATAGCTTTAAAAATAACTGAGACAGGAAAATACTTATTTCTGTGCTAAACACAGAAATATCTTGACTGCCTATGCTGGATGGAGAGGTTTGGGATTTTCTGGTTTGGTTTTATTTTTAATTTAGGATTTGTGGCTTTTCATTTTCTAATTCCACCTTGATTTCATATGAAAGCAAATTTATGTAATTCTGGCCTTTTGGGGTTTGGTTTTTTGTTTTGTTTTTTTTTTTTTTCCTTTTCCCTAAGCTTGTCCCTTGCCACCAGAAGTTTTCCCTTCTGAGCAGGTGGAAGGAGTTCTGCAGACTGGGCTGGTCTTTAGCCTCCAGACCTGTCATAATCTGCCTGTAGAATTTTTCTGCTGTATCTTTTGCTGCAAAACTGGTATCTTCAGGCTCTCAGGGAGTCTCTGTTGCTCTTTTCTGGCTGAGAATAGAACACTGAGATGTTTAAAGTAAAAAGATATGCTAAGCTGCACCGTGACTGTGTCTCACCAAGACTGTCCACTCAGCTTCTTTTATTTCCTGTGAGAACCTCTGACTAGTCCAGGGCTTGGATCTGCATCAAAGCACATTGTGTTGCAGTGCTCCAATTTGCTGCATGTAATTACTTCTTGGTGTGATTATATGGGATAGGGACTAACTTGCTGAAATGTTCTCTCCCAGCTCCAGCAGGAGCCTATGGAATTGCAATGGCAACTCCATCCATGGGAAGTGGGGCAAGTTCTCGGGCTGTCATGTTCACTGTGGGGTCCCCTCCAAGCAGTGCCACCCCTCCCACCTGCACCCACATGGTCCTCAGAACCAGAACCACCTCAGGTAAGACTTTCCTGGCAGTTGTGTGGACATTTCTCAAAGGCAGCACTTGGGCTTGTCCACTTCTGGGGCCTGATTGCTGCCTTGCACAGTAAAAGTGCTCTGGAAAGTAGAGATTAATATCAGATAGCTTCTGCCTTTTCCCCCCTAAAGAGGGTCAGAGGCACAGATTTACAATCCAGCAATGAATAACCTCCTGTGTACACAGCTTTACTCCCTCACTGGGAGTGGGAGCTCTATGGCAAAGGTGGAGAGGAAAAGTCAGAATTCTGATTTTTGCCTGCTACCATGCATTGTCCCAGAAGCAGCACACCAAGGGTGGGAGCTGCCTGCATTTTGGCAAGAGTCACCTGTGCTGCCAAAAGCAAAGACCTCGAGCTTAAGGGCTTCAGGTGAGCAGTGTGAACCCCAGCACAACCTGAAGTCCTTGTGAGCCATGAAGCCCAGAATCTGTTAGGAATTGTCACTGTTGTTACAGCTCAGCCTTTGCACTCTCTACAGAGCTGTGTGAGGAGAGCCTTCCATGGGGCACTCTGTGCTGGCTCCTCATGTGTCACTTGCTGTCACCCACAGCCCCAGTGCTGAATCAGACTGAATGTGTGTGTTATTTTTCTTGTAGTGGGATCAAACAGTTCTGGAGGGTCTCTGTGCTCCACTAGTGGCCGTGTTTACATGGGCTCTCCTCCTGGTATTTATATGGGCTCCTCTCCTCCGGGGGCCGAGGCGGCTCCGAGTCTGAAGTACATCCCTTATGGTACTTCCCCTCCCAGCCTAGAGGGCTTTATCACTTTTGAAGCTCCTGAATTGCCTGAGGAAACTTTAATGGAGGTATAGAAACAATCATTTCATGTTTTCTAATGTGTGGTGTTGCTGAAACAGATGTGGGAAAAGCAGGATTGCTCCATGTGCTTTGTAGTTTCCTCTGCACTGTCTCACATGTTGGTTTTTTTGTTTAAGATCTTGAAAATATTGCTGTATCTCTAGTTGCCAGTTTCTCTTTGGTAGTTCTGGCTGGCATTTCATATGTTTGAATAGGTAACCAAAGGAACATGACTGCTTTTGTCCACCAGAGCCTCCCAGAGAGGCCTGTGTTAAATGCCAATGGATGTGGGTGCTGACAGTAACAAAGCCCCTCTGGGCATTTCATTGCTTCTTCACAGTCAGGGAATGATGTTCAGTCCTACTTGTGGGAAGACTGTTCTATATTTTTTAAAATGTGTGGGGGAGTGACACTTTAAAAACACAAATTGGGGTGGTCTTTCACCAGAATGCTATTCTTGGAGTGTACTTTTCTCAAGACAGATTGCTGTTCTGGTTTCTCATTCACATCTTGCTGGAAGGTGTTTGGGTCCCTATTGAATATGTCTTACAGCATGAATGCTTACCAGTACACTGTATTCTTCCCACAGATAGAATTTAATATTTTTTTAGACCTGTATTATTAATGAAAATATTATAAACATTGCTAAGATATGTTTGATTAGTTTTGAAGGCTTCTTTTTGAGGAAAAACTCTGCATGTGTACTCAGTGTTTTACTGACAGAGCAGCAGTGAGTTGTTCACTCCAATTGAAGTTTTTAGTCTAAAGTGTAAACTTTGGTAACAGCCACCTTTTGACACAATTTAATTCCAGAACCAAGTGTAAATTAGAGTGAGGTAGATCAGTTCTTTTGTAGGTATTAAGTCTATTACATAATAAAAGCCAAATGTTCCTCCTGGCTCCTCACACAAGTGCCAAGCATACTTCTGTGTTGCTGATAATAAAATAAGTAATTTGTCCCACTTGTCATTCCTTTAGTTCCTCAGGTTTCAACACAAAACTCCATGTACCAATTCCTTTGGCTTTGTTGAAAGACTCAAGTATAAGCTACAATATCTTGAATTCATTAACAGAGAAAAGAACAAGTTCAGATCTGTTGGGGCCCATTTGGTTCTGTCATCCCTAATGCTGCCTGTACCACAATGTGATTCCAGCACAGAACTGACATACCAAGAAATCTTTAAATGATTAACAAGAGTTTTAAATGTGGCTGATGGCTTAGAGTGGTTAAACTGCTGTCATCTTTCCCTCTGACAGAGAGAGCACACAGACACACTGCGTCACCTAAACATGATGCTGACATTTACAGAGTGTGTTCTGGATCTGACAGCAGTGAGAGGAGGAAACCCAGACCTGTGCACTTCTGCTGTGTCACTGTACCAGATCCAGGAGAGCATCGTTGTGGATCAGATCAGCCAGCTCAGCAAAGAATGGGGGTGAGTATGCAGTCAGACAGAGAATTAGTGAAGATCCAACACATCAAAAATGTGTTGAAACTCTGCCCTTTTTGCTGGGAGTGATTGATTTCCTGTAGAGAATCTTTAGAGGAATTATTTTTTTTAACAACTGAAGACAGATAGGAAAGAGCAAAGACAAAAGATTTTTTTCTGTTCTGCCACTTTTCTGGGGAAAGTGTTGAGTTCAGGTTTGAGGTGCAGCAGTGCATTTCTGAGCATGGAAACTTGTGTGCCAGCTTCTGGCAGATGTGAGCCCTCATCCCTTCCTGTTGACTGAAGCACTGAGGTGGAGTTTGGGAGGGGAGAAGAAGTGTCCAAATTTGGAACAAAAACAGTCAATTAGCCCTAATACAAAATCAAAAGCAAGGCAAAATATGAGAAATTTGAAGTGGTGGGAAAGGGCAGTTCTACTTCCTGCCTTCTTCCTGAGGTAATAAAAACCCAACAGAAAACCCCTGTGAAGTGTTTGCTTTTCACAACTGAGAATTCCAGGGGGATAGGAAATGAAAAGTACACCCAGTCACTTGTGGTGAGGCGCTGACCTCGGGCAGAGTGTCCCCACAAATAAGTGCTCCTTTCTCAAATGGCTGCATTTAAAGCAGTTTGTCTTTGCTGCTGCAGCTCCTAAATGAGCAGATGTCCCCTCACCCCACGACACAGTGTTTGTGAGGGGAAGGGAGGGGAGGGGTGGAGCTGCATTTTAAACATCTGTCTTCCTTTTCTGCTGTTGCTGGGTCCTGTGGGGTGTTGTGATTAAAAAGTGGTGTCTGGCCCTGGCTTGAATGCATTGAAAAAAAGGTATTTTGATCCATAAATTACTTTTTTTTTCCCTCTCTTCTCCCTAGACAAGTGGAGCAGCTGGTGTTGTATATGAAAGCTGCCCAGTTACTGGCATCTTCTCTGCATCTTGCCAAAGCACAGGTCAAATCTGGGAAACTGAACCCATCCACTGCTGTTAAGCAAGGTAGATGCAACATCATCTAATTTGCTGTGCTTGTGAATTTTCTTTGCTGATTACATCAGTCAGAAAGTTTACGTTGCAATATTTGTTTTTTTTTTCTTCTCTGCAGGAGAACTGTAGATATGTACAATTGCACAATTCTGATAGTGAACAGCCAGAAACAGTTAGGAAATGGGTATTCATTAACTTAAAATTTGATATTTGATATTTGATAGATATTCAAGTCATAGAAATCAATAAACACTAAAATTACCAGTTCAAACAAGTTTACTTTGCAAAGCTGATCTTAGGCTTAAGTTGTTGTTTGGGTTTTGTTTGGGTTTTTTTTTTTTTAATTTCTTCTCACCTTTCTCCCAGTTGTGAAAAGCCTCAACGAGAGATACAAATTCTGTATTGGAATGTGCAAAAAATTGACAGAAAAGTTGAATCGTTTCTTTTCGGACAAGCAAAGGTTCATTGATGAAATCAACAGTGTAACTGCAGAGAAACTCATCTACAGCTGTGCTGTGGAAATGGTAAGTCCCTCCTCTTCCCTGAACTGTAGGAATTGCTGTCTTCTCTCACATATCTCACAGAAAATAGAATTAATATTTTCAGTGACCACAAAGGAAAATTAACAGCTTTAGTGATGAGAGGGAATTCTTGTGTCACACAGAAGATTCTGGCAAATGTGCCAGATATGTCCCTGATAATGGTGGTGGTGTGCACAATTAATTTGCTTCTTTACAAGAGAATGCAGGTATAAGAATAAGCATATTTACTCATATCAAAAAGTGCTTTTTTAGATTTTTTTTGTGCAGGATGTTCTCGGTTACCACAGCACAGGTGCTGTATCCTCTCAGAATCACAGAATGGTTTGGAAGGGACCTTACAGATCATCTAGTTCCACCTTCATTTTGTTGTCTTAGTTACAACAACACATCAGCTAAATCAAAGCTGAAAATTAGTTTCTTAATGACACTTCTAGGTGATTCATTCTGAATTTTTCATTTGGCTGCTTGCCTAAGGGAGTTTGTGAAACTGAGTGTCCTGACTGATTGCAGGTGCAGTCAGCAGCTCTGGATGAGATGTTCCAGCAAACTGAAGATATCACATATCGATACCACAAGGCAGCCCTGCTGCTGGAGGGACTGTCTAAAATCCTGCAAGACCCTGCAGATATAGAAAATGTACACAAGTGTAAGTTCAGCTGGATAATGAAAATTACATGGAATTAACACATTGTGAAATAACTCTAAAATAATCAATCACCTGGCTTGTGCCTCTCTCTGCAGATAAATCCAGCATCGAGCGAAGGCTTTCTGCACTCTGCTACAGCACAGTGGCTGTGTATGAGCAGTAGGAATATCCTGAGGACCAGATGGTGTGAACATAAGGGACCACATCAGTGATACTGCACTTTTTTCACTACAGCTTCATTGTTGTCCTTGTTCTGCCCCATGTGGAAGATGATTCTTACATTTCTGTGGTGACTACCAAAGAAACAGCAGCATATTCAAAGAGGAGAAATTCCAAAAGTACACTTGCCTTACCGATCCAGCAGCTCCTTTTCCTTCCTAGCAACAGAATTTAAAAGAATCTCTCTTCTCATTTCAAACTGATCCTTGTACATGTGCTTTGAACTTGAATGATCAGCGTTTGTTGTTTTTTCCTCGTGAGGTTTTTTGAGTGTGGATCCTTCTGCATCAGGTACAAAAAAAGACATTTCCCTCAGAAGATTCCCTCAAGAGTTTTTAAGCTGTTCAGTAAAATGTGGCTGAGTGAATTTGGGAAGCCCTAACCATGTGCAAGTGCTGCTTGAAGCTTTTTGGGGCTCGGCTGCCTTGTCTGGGAGCTCACCTGTTGTACACATGGCTCAGGTTGTCATATGAAGGGATGGCAAACACGCTCTTACCCCAGGGGAAAAGTGGGGATGGAAGAAATTCTCTCCATCTGTGCAAAATCCCCAGGGGTTTTTCAGCTCATGTGGATACAATTTGAGGATCTTCTTCCAAAATATTTTGTTTTGCACTAATTTACTAAAGCAACTGTATATTCATTTTTGAAGAACTGTATTAAAAAAAAAAATCTAGAGAAAGAAGGCACAATGGACTTGGCTGAATTTCATTTCAGTGTACATAAAATTCTTTTCAGAATTTCAAATGTAGCTTCTAGAAGACTTTCAAACAAACTGTGTAAAAACTTGTATTCATGTGAACCTTTCCATTTTATACCTATTTGTCTAATACTTGAGTAACTACTGCTCTGGACTTTCTCAGTAATAGCAATGTTGAGTTGCTGGTTGTTTGCTTTTCCTATAGATTTGGTTGCATCTTTTGTTGTGCATGCAATATGTGCATTAATGCCTGCAGTCTTTAGGGGTGTAATGACAGTTCTCTGTAGTTTGTTTCTTGGGCAGTATTACAATAAATACTGTAAACTGAAAGGTTCTGCAAGGAACCATGCAAAAAAAAAAGATAAAAAAAAAACAAACCAGAAAATAATGTTGTGGTTTGAGATGCTGATAAAATTATGTAGAATCTCTACATATAGAGTGTGTGAAAAATCAGGATTATTTTGTGTGCATTTGAGGGGAGAGGTGGGAAGCTTCATTTAGCCTTATAGGCATTGTCATTTCAAGCATCCCATGAGATCATCAGGACAGCAATTTGCAAAGTGTTTAGGCAGATCAGCTTCTCTGGAAATGGTTCCTATACTTTATTTTTGGGACTTTTTTTGTTACTCAACTGCTTGAATACTTGAATAAACCATTCTCCAGGACAAAATCATTTTAATCCTCTTAAACACAGTGGTCTGAACTATTTGACAAAGTTGTACAGGGCTTACACATCAAAATATTGTTTCAGTGTTGGGATAACCATGTGTTTCCTTTACTTTGACAGAGTAATGTACTTTTTACCTTATTTATCTGTATGAAATTCCAACAGTTAATTTGAAAGTGTTTGTTTATATAATGTTTGTATTTTTAGGTCTTTAATACGGTGTTTCTACCTCTCCTTTGTAATTGCATGCATTATTCTTGGAACTAGGTAATAACTCACTGAACTGTTGCGTAATAGCCTTTTTATTATGGCCTGTATAAATGTATATTAAGGTAAAAATAAATACTGACACTAGAAGTGTTTCTATGGTACAACTGAGTTGCTGTGTCTCTGTGACCAGAGGTGTTAAATTTAGGAAAGATTCTCTACCTGCCTGGGTAAAGAAGTTGCTGAATGCTCCTCTCAGCAGCTGGACCTGCAGGATGGGGCAGCATCCTTGAGTTCATGATCAGATAGCTCTGGCACAAAGTGTCCCTGAGTTTGTTTTTCCCTGGCTTATTAAAGACAATTTACCCTGCTTTTTTTTTTTTCAATTTTATTTTTTTTTTTTTTTTACAACTTGGATTGGAAAAAAAAAATGCTAAGTAGGATCCTGGGTAACAGCTGTATGATCTTTCAACAAGGTGCTTATTTATTGCCTCTAGCAAAGGGGAGCTGTCTGGGCTGCCAGAACAGCATATACAGAGCTAATTGACAAAAGCTGGCAGGAAGTTACAATTTCTATCCAAATTTGACAAAAAATGGGCTTTGTTCACCTCACAGCTTGTACCCTCTGCCCAGCTGAGGTATGCTGCGGTAGCTGCTGTGTGGATATTGTATTTTTGAGTTGTACTATCAAATTTTCCCCAATTTATTATTAAAAACCCCTCCACTTGTGACTGGCACATAAAGAGGATGAGGAAGGAGTGAGCTGGGAATGCTAATGATATATCTGAGCCTGAATCTAGGAACAAAGCAACAGCCTTAATGCACAAGTCTAGGAGATAGGCTGCTTTTCTCAGGAACTCACTGGGTTTTGTTGGTTTTCTTTCTTTCCTTTCAGGATTCAAGCTCATTCTCCTTCCCCTCTTGCCAGCAAGGCTACAGCTGCACAAACAGGAGGAGAAGAAAAGGGCTATTCTTGCTGGCTGTTTTCAGGAGGAGGAGACCAATGTTCATGGCCTGTCTTTCTGCATAAACTCATTCCACAAAGATCCTGAAGCTGTCCTCTGTCTTTGGCTCTCCGTGCTGAGCAGCAGGTGCTTGCTTTTTACCAAATACTTTTTTTTCCCCAGCCTTTGAAAGACAGAACTTGAAAGGAGAGATTTGATGTGCTTTTCCAGCTCAGCTCTCCAGCATCTCCTTGAGTGTTCTGCACTTGCTCCACTCTGTCCATTTTACAAAATGTCACCTGAGGAACCTAAAACACCTTTTGATTCTGACATTTGCTGCTTTTCATAAACAAGAAGTTGAACTCTCAGCCCTTCCTCTAACACACAAGAGGAAATCCTGTTAATTTAACTTGCAACTAAGATGCTACAAGTTCTTCCAAGGAGCATTTTGAGGAGGGAGCTGTTCCTGGGACTGCCTGGGTTTTGCATAGTTCCTGCTATTATCTTGTACAGCTATATATTAAGTTATTATCTCATCAGCTCAGGGTTCAGAGGCAATAACTTGTGATACACCCATGTCTCAATGCTGTGCCCTGCTACACCAAAAAGGGAAACTTGCTTTTCATCTGGAGCAGGGAAAGCTGGATCCTGCTGCTTCCAAAGCTTGAAGGCTTTGAAATTTAGGTAGGCTGGCTTGTGACCTGACTTGTGACCCACCTCCTTTTTGATTCCTGCTTCCTCTCCTGTTTTGGTTTTTTTTTTTTTAATTTAAGTTTTGATTCTTTGACTTTTTTGTCTTCTCTGAGCTCTGCTTGCTACTATATTTTTTGACTGTCCAAGGATGCCTTTTAAGTCTTCAAGCAAATCTCTTTTTATCCTGAACTTCCCCGTCTGACCTGAGCCATGGTCCTGGCTGTGCCTTTTCCCGGAGTGCCCCACAGCTGCTCCTTTGTGCAGAGGAGTGAAGTCCCTCAGGGTAACCCCTCTCCTGAGGTCTCCAAGTCAGCTGGAGCCCAGCAGAAGGAAGCCTTGGCACTGCTCCTTGGGACAAACACCTTTTCAATAGGCTTTTGTGCACGGCAGGCTCCCCCCTCCTCGCTGCCTGAAAGCCAACCGAGTGCCAGTGGGGCTGTTGAGTCTTGTTGCAGTCCTTGTGCCAATCATTCCCATTGTTTCTTTGTGTCCCTTTCACATTTTCCATGGCCTGAACCCTGTCCACAATGCAGCCCACAGACCAGGGCTCTGTGTGACACAGTATCTCCTTCTTGCGAATGTGAGATCAGCCACAGCTTTCAAAACAAGTGATGCCATAAATGAACTGAGCTGCATTGATTCCTGTAGGTTCCTTAAAAACCTCTCCCTGTCGTTCATCTTCTGTGCTCGCTTTTATGGTCGAGTGCTGTTTGTGTTTTGTATCTGGCTGGGTTATGTGACCTCCAGAAAACACTTGGAATTTGATACTAGGGCAGACATTTAAGTGGAGATTGAGGATTGTAGCTGAAAATTTGATATTCTGTGAGCATAATCTATGAGCTAAAAGGACATTTATTGATTCGCCGTGTTATTTGGTGGACTCTTGAAACCAAATACTGCACAGTTTATCTTCCAAACCAAAGTCCTCCTTCCCCAGGCTCTGCTTTGGACACAAGGTAAGGATCAGCACAAAAGGCTGCTCCCCAGGGCAGGGCTGGAGCCTGTCTCGTTGCTGTTAATTGACTCCAAGAGGGGGTGAGGGCTACCAGGAGTGAGAGGAGGGAGGAATCTTGAGCTCAGCTTCTCAATTAAACACCTCTTGCTGCTCTAACTACAGATTAGAGCCCCTCCCCAGCACTGCTCACCTCCCAGTTCCTCTGGAGTTCCACTGCTTTCCCATAAATAGCTCCCTTTATTGTTTCTTAGTGATTGAATTAAAATAGAAAGCCAGCTCCCAGGCGTGGGGAGCACAGGGTATTCCTCTGTCTCACTCGAGATCCCACACTTCCCTGAAATCCACGTGTCTCACCCAGCTGAGACTGTGCAATGCTAAAAAAGCCCTCAGCCTTGTTTCCTGTCCTTAACTGGCCAAAAGATGTCCCCAACAAGGACCAAAAGGGATTATTTTCCAGGATGCTGCCTCATTTCGGCAAAGGCTTATCCCTGCTGACCTCTGGGATAACTGGGAGCTGGGACATTTGCTTCCAGTGTGTGCTGCCAAGTACAAGCAGCACTGTTGTGACAGGAAAACCCTCTGGGCTGATGGCTGAGAGTCTTACAAGCTCTGGAGAATCCATCCACCTCCCTGCTGCTGCTGCCAGCCTGGGTGGCTGCACTGCAGCACCATTTCCCCAGGCACAATGTAATGCTCCATGCTGANAGGGCCCTGTCAAGCCCAGCCTGTTTTTCCTTCTCATGTTGCCTCCTGCACTCAAGTTGCAGTTGCTCATGTCATTCTTCTCCACAGCAGGGTGTTTACTGCTGAAATTTGTGCAACGTCTTGTGAAATTACTGAACCATAGCCCAGGAGGTGTTAGTGAAGCCAATTGAGCACAGAAGCCAAGGTTGGTGTTTGGGGGGAATTGTGCCTCTGCACAATCTGAAGGACATTCCCACTTCGGAGGGCCATGTTGATGTGGGAAAATGGGATTAAATTTTGCAGGAGAAGGGGTGCTCAGAGCCCCCATCACCTGGGCAGGAGCACCCAGGTGCCAGCCTGTGTGTCAAGGTGTGACTGGCATGGATTTAATGGGGTACAGCTACAGCCAAGGAGCTTTAGCAATACAGGCCCTGGGTAAATCGTGTCACGAGAGGCAGAATCTAACAACCAGCATGTAGTCTTTAAATAATCCCCGTGCTTTTCCTAGAACAAATTGTGGCAGATCTATTTTTAACCGGAACGTGCCCAGCCTTGCCCGAGCTCCTTTCTCTGCGCTTTTTCTTCTGGCTCGCTTCCCACGCCACGACTGTATCAAGGTTAATTTGACCGTCCTGCCTTCCCCCAAAAGAGCACCTGGGCAGGGCAGGGCAGGGTTACCCCGGGCGCTGCTGCCCCGCTCGTTCCCCGATAAGGCTCCGCAGGGACTCTGCCCTCCGCCCGCAGAGCAGCCCCACGCCCCGGCAGCGTTTCACAACCGGCCCCGGCAGTGCCAGAGCCGCTGCCGCCCGCGCAGGACTGCGGAGCCTCGGCACAGCATCCCCGGCCGCGGCGGTGAAGGTAGCGCCGGTACCGCGGGGACGCGTCCTTCATCCCCCTGCTCTGCTTCTCCCTCCTCCTCCTCGTCCTCGCTCCCACCGGGACCACCGGGCAGGGAGGGGGAGCGGCGGCCTCGCCCGTTCCGCTTCCGTCATGTGAGCGGAAAGAGGAAGCGGCGGCGGCGGCGGTGGCGGTGACCCCGGTGGGCGGCGGGGCCGCGGGGGCGGCGGGTGCTGCCCGGGGCGGAGGGTCCTGCCCGGGGGGACAACCAGCGGCTGGCAAGCCGCAGCCACTGCCACGGTTGTCACCTCAGCCCCGGTGTGGCTCGGGGGTCCCCGCGGTTCCTCGGGCGGTGTGGGGGGGTCCCCATCGCTCCGTGCCGCCGCTCGGTACCGCGGTGCGCGCACCGCAGCGGAGCAGCCAGCCCCCGGCTTCCTCGGTGACATCCCCACGCTGCCACCAACGCCCTGCGCTGCTTTTCAAACTTTTCTAACTCGGGAATTACGTAAGGCTTCGCAGAGATGCGGCGGGATTGGGGGCGAGCGGCGGCGTGTGGGCTGCTGGAGATGAGGGAGGGAGCGCCCGGGGACGAGCGGGGCTGTGGGGCCGAGAGAGGGCCCGCGG